>JBBYHH010436749.1:0-11510 GCA_038382905.1 Daphne laureola
CAAAGTCTCTCGCATTGCACCCAAGAAATATAACATTAGGTTTAGCCAGGATAATTCTCTCAACATCCTAAATCAAAACTTCTAAATCACAACTTCTCAGCTGATTCTAGAATGTCAGATTATTCTCTAATTCCAATTAATCAAGATCTCTCTCAAGCTTCTCAATTAACCCTAAAAACAAGCAATAGAAATCAGTGACAGTCTAACTCTTAAAACATGTAATTAATTGCAAGAGAATAAACACAAGATAGTCTCAATAAACATTGATAGACTAAAATCCAAGTTAAGTAGAACCTACATCAATCCCAGAAAAATAAAGAAACTACTCATTCAAAATGTTTACGAACTCATAAATCAAGTAAGAATCCATAATCATAAATCTAAAATGAACCAAAAACTGTCTCCAGAATAGCTACAAGAGGAAGAACTCTCTTTGTTGCCGTATGGAAGCTCTAGGATGCAAAACTTGTTTAATCCCAAGTAAAATGATAGCCAAAATCTCAGTTACTCAGATAATGTCGTTGATATCCTCTCCTCCTTCTTGTCGTCGGTTCCCCGAAAAGACCCGAGGTTTTGGGACCTCGGGAAGATACTCCGACGCTCAAGTCAGTTCAATAGCTCAAGGCCTAAATGTGTGTAGTTAGAGAGAATATCGTACATTTGCTCTCAGATGAACCCCCATATATATGGAACTGCCTCCATGATTCCCGGGTCACGTATCCACGTTGTAGGGAATGTGGGTGACGTGCCAGCTTGGAATGTGGGAGTAGGGGAGAACGTGGGAGTTATGCGTGGTAGGAGGCGGAGACGTGGCTCGCCTATCCCGGCGCGGGATCACGGGTGGAGGGGACGCAGTCGCCTTGATTCGTCCGCGAGGGCTCTCCATGCGCACCCCTTGATGGGGCTGTCTGCGCTTGCATAGCTGTCCTGTGATGAGGGGCTGCCTACGCGCGCATGCGCGATAGCTGTTCTGCGATGCCCGCGCAGGCGCACGCCTGGGCAGCTTGGCGAGGCCTGCTGAGGCGCATGCTTTGATAGTGTACCACGTACTCTCTGGTGGAGACACAGCTGGAGCCGCTGCTTGATGTTGGCAAACTAACCATTTCTCCTTTTTCCCATAAATGTGTTAGAAAAGACTTAATATAGTAGCAAAGACTCTTTTAGGTGGAGTCGTTAGAGCATTTATTATATTTGACCATGAGTTTTGTGGAGCGCCTCGCCAATTAAATTTCACCGTGAGTTTTCTTATTATATATATATATATATATATATATATATTCAATTGAAAATTCTTTTGAAGCACACAAAGTGATGGTCGTCACCTATACGATCAATTCAACATGTGTTAATCGAGAAATTTATTCGTGCGTTTAGGAGAAACGTAACGCCATACTTCTATGCATCAGTGATCACACCGAACAACTCTAATTTATACACAAACGAATGATTTTGTTAAACGTTGTCATGATTTCAGCATTTGGCTTACTACACGAACTGAAGTATGTGTTAGTAATTAGTGAATGGTGGGATACTCGAACAACTAGTTCCCAACCACGCATTGATTCACCAAATTGAATTAAGAAAATGATTACTAATAAATTGAGAAAGTACTGACCTCACTAACCAATTTGAAGTATGTGTTAGTAATTAATTAGTGGGGGGACTAGTTTCTAAAAACTCAACAATTCACCAAATTGAATTAAGAATACGATTAATGCGCAATCGAGGTGGTTTATGTTGTCATTAGCTATGTGCATCGTATGATGTGTTAATCGATAAAGTAATTACCTGCGCTTACGAGAAACGCAACGTTGTGGTAGTCTGCATCGATGAACACACCGATCAACTGTAATCTGTACAGAAGTGAATGATGGGGTATAGTGAAAGGGGGTAAAAAAAATGTGGATTGTCTTGTGTTTAGTAGTGCATTATTTCTTAATTTGCGCATTAATTGGATTTGACATAGAAACTTTAACAAAACCACATTTTAATTTTAAATTTTCATAAAAAAAAACCACATTTTAATCCGTTAAGTTAAATTACACCAAATATACCTAAATTATATCCTTCGTTGTAAATCTATACCTGAACTAAAATTTGTTGTAAAAGTTGCACTAAAGTATGAGTACGTTGCAAATCTATACCAACGACTTAACATCCGTTAAAATTTACTGGCATTTACGGGGAAAATACTCAAATTGATCATTATGATTTCTAAAATGTGTTGAACACTCCTCTAACTTTATAATTTTATTTTTATGTCATTATTCTTTATCACATGTGTATTTTTTAAAATAATCTTCGCAAATTATTCATATTAATTTTAATTTGAGTCTAAAATATCCAATAAATTATAAATTATAAAAATATGTTTTCAAAATAATATCAAAAATAATATTTGCACTAAAATTTATCTTTTTATTATGAAAAACTAGTAATTATCAAAATATAATGCAAGAATGAAGAATAAGTTTCTAAAATCCAACATTTATATTAAAATATTTAGGTAATGTGAAAAATCTTCAAATAAGGATATTAAAACACCGGACCAATACAAATTCTGTTAATTGTTAACGGATGTTACATCGCAACTATAGATTTGCAACGTACTCATACTTTAGAGCCACTTTTGCAACATTCCTTAGTTCAGGTATAGATTTGCAACAAATGATATACTTTAGGTATAGTTGATGTAATTTACTAAGTAGGCAATAACTATTTGATTTGAAATTGAACATTGAAAAATACATAGATGCGTCTGTTCATCACCATCCATTACTACGGTTGGTTGAAGTCCTACAATACCTAGGAGTAGCTGGGACTGAGAGAGTATTCAGCTCTTATGTTTTCTGATTATGTATTATTCTTATGTTGTACTAATTCTTATGTATGTTGATCTAAGTCTTATGCATGTTGATCTATCTCTTATGCATATTGATCTAACTCTGATGTATGTTGATCTAATTCTTATGCATGCTGATCTATCTCTTATGCATGCTGATCAATCTCTTATGCATGCTGATCTAATTCTGATATGTATGTTCCATGCTGGTGGACATCAAATGAACTTGAAACTTTATTACATGAACATCAAAGATAACACTACACAAACATTCCTACAACATTCATCTATGCCTTATGTATGCTGATCTAACTCTTATCGATCAGCATCACTGTCACCACCACCCCCATTCCCGACACGGTGGAAGTGCGTGATGTGATGGATTGCGGGGAGTGGGGGATGGCGGCGGCATTAATCATAACCCATTTTGAATTTGCGGACCCAAAAACCCGGCCCTTAAATTTTTTTCCTAATTTTCTAACGCGTTAACAGATTTTAATGCATTCTAACAATGCCCTAAACCTGTACCCGAAATACGTTAGTGGTTTTATGGAAAATCGCACATACAGATATTACATAGATATAATGTTGAGCTCAGCTCAACCCAGATACACCAGAAAGGAGTCTCGCCCACTTCGTTGGGCAAGAACTCCCCAAGAAAAGTAAAACATACAGATTTATAATTCAGAATACAAAAAATTATGTAATGCTGGCTACATGCATGCTATGCCTACAGAGCCCATAATATACCATATTGGAAATACACACTATATTGTTGCTGCTGCTATTTATCACAAACAGAAAGATTAAACCGTTAGTCATAACATAATGTGTGCTCACTCAGACAGATTTCAGAAAGATTCTAACGAGACTACCTCCAGATAGAATCAGAAACCACTGACAGAAAGCAGTAAAGTACCTCTGGTATCAGAAATCAGAATACGACCAGGCATAATCTACTCCACGGGCCGTTTACCAGGGTCTCCTGAAATATTATTATAGTGGGGGTGAGTTCTCGAAAGAACCCAGTAGGGGGGTAGGTAAGGATGATGATTTTTAATTTAAAAACATTTACCTGCAGAAAGGGTTAGTATGCAGTATACTAGCAGGATATACAATCCTAGATATCACATGGATGATGATATGCAATACAGATGTCCCGTCAGACTTTATTGGATGGTCCTGGATGGACGATCCCAGATCACCAGAGTAGAGCAGAAATGGATATAGCAGATAATCCCAGAAAGATCGACAGCCCCCCTGTGGCTTATTACGCACACAAAAATAGATGGAGTCAGAATCGCATGGTACCAGCGAGGGGTGTACGGCCCCTAAAACTGTCGCGGTCATTAAATGACAGAGTAATATCCAAAAATCAGAAATTGGCCCGTTATCGGTCACAGATATAATCCAGAGTTTTAAAAATCCTGCATACCGTTACCCTATCATGTGACTAGCCCCGGGAGTCACTGGGTCCCACCCTCGACCCGAGAACTAACCCTTAACTAACCTAATACGCATGAAGAAAATCTGTATTGCATATTAAGAAAGTTAAACCCCCTACCTGACAGACGATAGAAGTGTGGCAGTAATCCGAGCAAATGGAATCCTGCCAGCTACCAGACTTTTCACTCTAAACAAATATACATGTGTATAAGGTTTGGAATTTTAACAATTCTACCTTACTTAACATAATTAGTCAACCTTTGACTAAATTTCCAATAGTTGACCAAATTGGTCAAATCACAGATTAAGTGGTTAAACAACTTGCAAATTCTCAGATTACCACTTAAGCATTATTTAATCATTATTTATGATTAATTACCTACAAAGTCCCTATACTTTGTCAGAATGTGTATTCGTGCCCGATTTTGCATAAAATGTCCAAATTCACTTAAATGCTACCAATTTCAGACTTATACTTAAAGAAGCTTAAATTTACTTTTTTTCCATTAATTGCACACCAAGTCCTTAAACTTTTTGTAAATGTTTAATTTGGCCCAGAATTTACTTAGGGTATCAAAAACACTTATGGGGTGTTTGGTATCAGGTAAGTTTTTAGATTCCGGAGGAATGTAATATTCAAGAATTAGTTTCCCACGTTTGGTAGAAGTTTTGAATTTTATTCGTGGGAATCAAACTTACTTGCAGGTGATATTCCCAATTTTTTTGGGAAAGTGATTCCCAAGCTAAATGAGAGAAATCTAACTTTACCAAGTGAATCCTCTACAATCTGATCATCTCTCTCAAACTATTACAAAATCGGCACTCCTCCCCATTGCTATCTGTTGAACCTCCTCCTTTGCCGGTGATCCCATCACTCTCATCGATGCCATGAAGTCTCTGACCTTCCTCTCTCCACTGTCCGATCTTCCATTGAAATAATCGTACTCAACCTTACCTGTCAGATCCTCTCCCGGAAGAACTTATTTTCTATTTCCCCTCCTTGCATTCCAGGCCCCGTTTTTGCAACCAGGTCCTCGAGAACGTCCTGGAGAACGTGCTCAGCTTCCTCACCGTCCGCCACAATCGAAACACCGCCTGTTTGGTATGCAATGCCTATTACCGCTCGGAGGCGCTCACCCACTGCTATGTTGTGTCGACTGCGCAGGCGATGACTTTGTTCCCTGCAGTTTAAGGGAAAACCCAAGTTCCCGGACTTTAATTTGACGCCTCCGGGTTAGGGGATCCATTTCTCGCCGTGGGTGGCGGCGATGGTGAAGTCATACTTGTGGCTGGAGAAGGTCTATCTGAAGCGTGTGACAGTAACGGACGATGATCTAACGATGCTAGCTGAATCGTTTCAGGAGTTCAAAGAGCTGGTGCTGGTTTTGTTGTATCACTGCGGAGATTAGATTCTATAGGCAATGGTCGGCGAGATCTGCTTGAAAGGAGAAGACATTGTTTAAGATCTATGTTGTACTGATTGTCTCTTAATTCAAATGCATTTTTACTAGTACAGTTTGAATGCTTGAGCTCATGGCATTCAATTTGGTTTTAGGAATCATGATAATTTGGTTTTAGCCTTCTATTGCAGAATTACAGAGGATGCTGGCTAGCTTGACCGTGATTAGTATTTAGTGGTATGGAGATGATGAGTAGGTGTGGGCCGTGTGGCAGGCAGGAGTGCGGGCTGGCAAGTTCTTTTCATAGTGACTAAATTAATTTAATTTTGTTACCAAAGAGAGGAATCTAATATGTGTGGGTATCCTTTTCCCAAGTAATGACATTCCTAGTAAAATCATTTTCCCTTCCATTATTCATCTCTTATACCAAACAGGCCCTTAAAGTATTGTAACTCCTTTACTTAACTTCACCAAAATTCAATTCTCATCAAATTTTCACTATTAATCAACAAACTCCTTATACTTTTTCAGAAAGTACAATTTGGCCCAAATTTCCAATAAATGGCCGAATACCAAAATGCTCTCAGATCCACACTTAGCTTTTCTAAAGCCACGTTTCACTTTACTTTTCACTTTTTACACTTTATCACCAAATCTTTTCAAGATTTGCATTTTGGTCCAAAATTTCAGAATTTGACAAACTTACTTTAAAAGTTGTCAATTTTTCATCTTAACTTTAAATGAGCTTAATTTCCACACCTTATCACTTATTAATAATTAACACCAAACTTTTGAATTTTTTTATAATTCGGCCCTAATTTTCCAAGAATGACAAAATTGCCCTTTAACTTCAATTTCTTACCAAATTTTGTCATTTAATAATAAACAACACTAAATTTCCATTTGACACTTAACTTTCGGCCATTTTACAAAAATTCCCAAACACTTTCTTCTTCAAATTCCAACCAACTTATTAGGTGTTCTAAACTTCCATAAACCATCACAATTCCCATTTTCATCAAATAACACCAACACATATTTTCTCTTGTAAGTTTTGGCCAAACATGTATAAACACCATGAAAGTTTTTCTTCAACTTCCAACAACATTTTAGAAACTTAGAATCATAAAAAAACCAAGATAACCCAACAATTTATCCAAGAACAACATCTTTGTTCATTCTTCCACAAAATCAGCTAAAGCATAAGTACATGACCCAAGATGATTCAAGCTTCACTCCAAGTATTTAACATGCTCACTAAGCACCCAAGAACAAGAATCAACTCATGCTTTAACAAAAAAATCATACTTTGTTCTTGAGCTTCATGAACCGTAGCTCCATATTCAACCACTTTTCAAGAACCAAGCATGTAAACTTCTTAACAACTTCAAATACATCCTTACCTCAAGCAAAACTTCAAGGGTTTGTTAAAGAAAATCACCCAAGAATTCCTTGAATGATTCGGCCTAGAGAAAAGAGTAGAAGAGATGAACTTTTCTTACTTTCTACTTAAGACTTTCATGAAACAAGCTTTACACTAAGCTTACCTTTCATGAATCTTCAAGCTTAATGATGATTTGAGGGTGGATTAGGCAAGAACTTCAGGAACACTTGTATTTTCTAGAGAGAGTGGAGGGGCCAGTTGGTAGGAGATGAGAGAGAGAAGTTTTAAGTTATGAGATGATTTCTTACTTCATCCTTTCTTTTAAGTTTATTACTACTACTACTACTACTACTACTACTACTACTACTACTACTACTACTACCTCTACTCGTTATTTTAATCCCAAGCATCATGATCCAACCCATTATTTAATTGGGGTCAAGGGAACATGATCCCCTTTTCTCTCCATTTAATATATTTTAAAGGGATATTTATCCCAACTACCTCCCTTTAAAATATCCACATAAAATAAAACCATCTCTTCCTCCATTAAAACTAATACATACCTTAATTTCTCTTCTCCTTGATGCCGCCACCATTAAGTGTGATTAGGAGTCCATTTTCGCCCAATTTTCTAAAAATGACCATTTTACCCTTGGAACCAAAAATTAGTAAAATGACCCAGAATTCACAGATAAATTCAAAATCACACAGTTCCACTAAAATGGGCCTCAAATTAATTCCCAAGACATGAGAATTATCAAAAAACATGTCCAGATGTGTGAAAAACAAAGTCCCGGTAATAGTGGAATTTACCCCTCGGGCAATTCTTCTCGAAAAATCAATATTCATCCGAGGTGACTGTAACAATCACTGCTACTGGAAGATCAACACTGAAATGAATAAGTGTCATTAATGTTTCTAATTTGTTGCGGTCAACATTATTGGCTTTGCAGATCGCCATCAAGAATGTGTAGATCAACATTCTTGATTTCAAGATTAACATTCTTCCAAGTCTTATGTATGCTGATCTAATTGTTATGAATGTTGATCTAACTCTTGTCGATTTCTATGCTGATTATGTATATTCATATAGTGATTACATATGCTGATCTAACTCTGATGTATGCTGATCTATCCCTTATGCATGCTGATTAATCTCCTATGTATGCTGATCGAACTCTCATGTATGCTGATATAAATTTTATGTACTCTCATCTATCACTTATACATGCTGATCGAACTATGATGTATGTTGACTTATCTCTTATGTTTTCTGATTATGTATTATTCTATGTTGTACTAACTCTTATGCATGCTGATAACTTCCTTATGCATGCTGATCTAACTCTGATGTATGCTGATCTAATTCTTAGCCATGCTGATATAAGTCTCATGCATACTGATCTAATTAATATGTCCTCTGACTATGTATTGTTCATGTTGGTTGACATCAAATGAACTTGAAACTTTATTACATGAACATCAAAGATAACATTACACAAACATTCCTACAACATGCATCCAAGCCTTGTGTATGCTGATTGAAGTCTATTGTATGTTGATCGATCTCTAATGAACGCTGACATCAACGTCCCAAGCTGTGATAATCTTAACTTGGAACCCACTCGATTGTTGATCCTAATATCGTAGACAATATTTGGGTTTGTCTCCAGCTTAATGGTCCCCTAACCTAAGCCTATGATCCTTAGCCTCCTTAGCGTATTGGACCTGATTGTGAGCCCCAAATGATTTAAGCATCACAACATCTCAAGAACTTCCAGAGCTGGGCATCCAGCTATTAGCTTCATTGTCTTCTCTGGTTCCAATATCACGCATTCTAGGGATAACATCTTCAAGGCAGGCAGATGAACGGTAGAGTCGTCTGGCAGAGACATTACAATATTGGTGAGAACTAGCTTCGTCAAACTATGGATTCTGAGTAGCTTTTGAGGGAACCGGTATGTCATTAGAAGATTAATGTTAAGGTCAAGCTCTTCGATATGGTGGTAGGCCAGATATGTTATCCATGCGTCTAGCTTCATATAAGACTTCATCTCATATGAAGTATAGTTAAGAGAGAATGATTTTATCACCTCTTCTGTATTCCACATGAATACAGAGTCTACCCTTAATGAGATAGGGAAATGTCCGTCATGTCTTCCTACTCTGTAAAGTTCTTCTCCAATGAAGTTGATGCGTGGAACTTGTGTGTACAGACGACGCCATGAATGAGCTAGGATGGATGTCTTCATGACATCCCTAATTGGCAGGAAAGAGAGGATTTGAATGAGTATTTGGATTCGTAAGGCAGTAAGTCAGTCTTGAGGGTTGGGCCTCACTTCCTGATCCCTTTTTATTTTTCTTGACCTGGTTTCCATTGCGTTTTGTTGGATAGGAATGGTGTTTGGTGACATCGTTCTGGAATGGACTGGGGGGAGGAAGATGAAAGGGAATATGAAGGTAATTAGTGATTAGAGGAGGAAGGTGATGCTTCATTTAAAGTTAGCTAGCATCGTTACCACTACCAACACGAACGAGTAGTAATGATACTTCTGGCAGGTACACACGCGCACGATGATTAGTGATGAACGTGGTAAACTGCACATGTAGTCCTATAACTGAAAATATTGTACCACACGGTCGTCTTCTTACATTTTTTACTGTTAAGGTCTTGTTTTTCATAGCTTGGTGATGTCTAGACTCTAGATTGCTTCAGATGCTGATCGTCATTTGATGGATGCAGATCGTGGTTCTTCTCATGCTGATCATCTTGTCATTTAAGATGAAGAAGCCTGTACATGTTGTTGGTGGCAGTTATTCTTTGATGGATTCTTCTCAGAATGTTTCTCATTCTGATCAAGTTGTCAAGGTAGCATCTACTACTGAGGGAGGGAAGGATGCTCCTGAAAAGACTAATTCTTATATTACTGTTGATCTTTCTTTTATGCAAGCTGATATGCCTCTTCCCCTTACTGATCAGCTGAAGAACGTAGTTGTAAAATGTTATTACGTATGCTGATCTAAATCTGATGTATGCTGGACTATTCCTTATGTATGGTGATCTATTCTCAAGTATGCTGATCGAACTATCATGTATGCTGATCTAAATTTTATGAAAACTGATCTATCACTTATACATGTTGATCGAACTATGATATATGTTGATCTATCTCTTATATTTTATTATGTATACTAAGTTTTACGTATGTTGTTCTATCCCTTATGCAAGCTGATCTATCTTCTATGCATGGTGATCGGACTCTCATATATGCTGATCTAATTCTTATATTTTTTGAATATGTATTGTTCCATGCTGGTGGAAAGATTGATCAGCATAGTAATACATATATATCCGCATAGAAACAAACAACTAATATTAATGTCGACAAAAGAAATCAGTGAAGTCTAGGGAAGCAATCAACATAGTAATATATATAGATCAGCATAAAAACAAACAACTCACATTAATGTCTAGATTAGAAATCAGTAATGTCTAGGGCTTAAATCAGCATAGATAGTCATATAGATCCGCATAGAAACAAACATGAAACAACAATGTCTGATCAACATTGTAGATTGTACTTCTTTGTTATCTCAGCTTTATTTTTGTCGCTCCTTTCGTTGAATTCTGACACCACAACCTCTAAGAGATACTTGATCCCTGACTTGAAATTAGAATCATAATAATTGTCGTTGAGTTATCCTCTAAAGAATTCTATGTGTTGTAGCATGAAGATGGCAGAATCATAATAATTGTCGTTGAGTTGTGCAGCCGATTTCCCTTCTTTCCAGTCAACCATTGTTAGACTCAGGTCTTCACTCCATGTTTCTCTCCTTTCTTGGGCATCCTTGAATTATTCAGAGATGACACTTTTCTGCAAGAGAGTTTCCAATCAGCATTAATGTTATAACCGAGCGGCACCTTTAACAGTATAGATAAGCATAGGAATCCAGATCAGCATGTAAAATGAAAATTATCAACATGAGTAAATGTAAATATCAACATACCATGAGATGCATATGGTCATTATATTTTGCAGTTGTGTTGGCCCTGTTGTCCAAATAGTGGATGCACTTGTTATTGAAATTGAAAACCATCAGGAAGAAGTGGTTGTACTGGATACAAGGAAAAAATATCGGTATATATGGAGTTAAGCATTTTAGTTAGCCAACATAAATATGTTAAATTAGAATGGTCGAAATTAGTTTTTTTTTACCATCTTGGCATCATTGAAGTTTTGAATTCCTCTGTTTTGAATTTCGAATTGGAGGGCATACATTCCTCCTCCCATTGTTTTCTGCATCTTTTTTTTCCTTGTTCTAGTATCACCTTCTACTTTTGCACACTCAAGAGCCATCTGTATATAGCAAGGGTTATCAACATTGCATATGGTTGTGAACAAATATGGTTTAAAGATTGATCAGTATGTACTTA
>JBBYHH010436860.1:0-19979 GCA_038382905.1 Daphne laureola
GAATTTAGTCACCCCTAAATAATTTTAAACTTAACAATTTCACCCTAAATTTTTCAAACTTCACCATAACCGCCGGACCACCACCGGACTACCGCCAGACCACTGTCGGATCACCGGACCACCGCCGGTCACCGAAAAATCGCAAGAAAAGCGTCGGTTACCGGAAAATCTTCGGTCGCCAGAAAACGCCGAAAAAATGCCAATTGCCAAAAAAATGGAGGTCACCGGAGAAAACGCCGATCGCCGGAGAAAATGCTGATCGTCGGAGAAAACGCCGGTCCGGCGGCCGGTAGCGACCGGAAAATGACGTTTTTTCCATCGTATTAAATTCCGTACCGTACCGTACCGTACCGGACGGTACGCCAGTTTCATACCGGTACCGACCATAAAACGGTACGGTTTATGTCAAAGTTGTATCGATGGCCGTACCGGCCGTTTCGGTCGTGCCGTGTACCGGCCAAAACGTAGAAAATGGCGGTACAAGGTTTTTTTTTTTTTATTATTAACAAAATTGAGGGATGAAACGTGTGAATCCGGTACAAAAATTACATCTTCAAACGTAAAAACTCACACATTTGTTTGTTCCGCGAAGAGTCTCATCTTCACTGTAAAATAATGTAAAAAAATTATAAGTATAAATGTGTCCAAAAAAAGGCTCACATACAGTACAATCAAGCAGAATCAATATTGAAGTATTTAATACCATGGTTTTTCCGGCAATCCGGTATTTTCTGGCGACCACTGATTTTCCGGCGATCCTGTGATTTTTCGGCATCTGGCGATCCTGTGATTTTCTGGCAACCGGCTGTGGTCCGGCGAATTTTCAGCGACCGGTGGTGGTCCGACGGTTGTGGTGAAGTTTGAAAAATTTAGAGTGAAATTGTTAAGTTTAAAATTGTTTAGGGGTGACTCAATTGTCATTTTTAAAACTTAAGATGTAAATGGACTTTTAAAAAAAAAATCAGTAGTTAAAGTTAGCATTTTCCCCAATGATCTGTTAACTTTAACTGAGAAAATAGACAGAAGAATCACAGATACAATTTAAGTTTTAAAATAGGATTTAAAGAAGACGAAAACTTAAAATGGGATCTCAATAAGACGATCATTAAAGTTATAGAACCACCGATACATTTTATTCTAGTGTAATAGCTAGTGTTATTTGATAAAACATTTATCTATTTTTTCTATGTTTTTTAACTATATTTAACTTAGGAATATGATAGCTAGTATCGTTATATTCTTAAAACTCATAAAAAGTTACAGCTTACCAAAATAAAAAATTGAACTAGAACTCCTAAACAAATTGAGAACGATCCATAGAAGCACCATAAACCATCACGTTAGAAATCATTATAATAATGCCAAATTATGGATTAATGCTTGAACTTTCATGAGTCGTTTAAGGAAGTACTTGAATTATAGCTCGTTCAGACTCTTACCTAAATTATTTAACTCTATGTAGTTAAAGGTCTTGACTCAATAACTCCATTAACAGTGTTATATTTCTAACAGTTTGATGACTAATTTGTTATTCTTACAAGTTTTAAACATTAAATGAGCAAATATCCCTAAACTATCTTAATTGTTCATAAGAACCCAAATCCTTTTTTACTCACTTTATCGATCATTTTGTTAATGAACATAAAGTTAATTTTATTAAAGTGTAAACAATTTGTTTTGTTTTTTTTTTTTTTTTTTTAACTTAGTATGATAGTTAATAAAACACAGAACTACAAACAAATTGTTATCAAATAAATTCAAACTTTAAGAGTTATTTCAACAACTTATTAATCTATTATGGCACACTACTTATTATTTTGTGAGATATAAATAAAAACAATTTAAAATTTTATAAGTTTTAATATATTTATTTGAAGTTTAGGAATTAATTCCATTACACAACAAAGATTTAGGAATTACCTTGTAAATTTACCTCTATATTTTAAGTAGAATGATAAATTTTTAAATTTAAATTTATATAATAATTGATAAAGAAAATTATAGATAAACCATTGAAAAAAATTGCTACGTAACTTTTGAGAAATTAATATGTAATTATTATGATTTTTATTATTTTAAGGTAAATTTAAAAATATTTTAAAATTAGATGACTAAATGTGTAATTTTCTTTCATTTTTAACGTTAGAAGTTTGGTTAAAGCTCTTAAGTGCATCATTCCAATAATTTAGGATACGAGTCTGGACAAGTTACAATGCATACCCTTCCTCAAACGAGTCATCAAAGTTCAGATACTAATTCATAATTTGCGCTTATAATAACTCAATAATTTCAATGTTGATAATCTCCTAAGTGGCCATATCTTAATGCAATCTCATAAAGTTATATATACAGTTTCAAAAAGAAAATTCCAAACAAATTAATAAACTTTGTTTTTTATTAATCTAAATACCTTAATATATATCCCTTAAAGTAATATTGTACCATCCATTGTTGTAAGAGAGCATTTTCTGGATTAGAAATTCACACATTTCAAACTTATAGGGACCGTCACAAACCGAGTTCTAGTTTAGGAGCCAACTCGACTAAGTTGAATAAGTTTAGGTACTCCTGTTGTGAGAATCTCTTTCAAAATTTTAAATGTCACTCGATAATCCCTCCCAACGAGGAAGCAACAAAATCTTCCGGGGCCGGCGGTGAGAGTGGCGGAGCCGCCATCTCCTCATAAATGCCAAAACTTGTAGTACTACTTATTTCCAGAATTCTCCGAGCACTCGCCTGTAAATTAATCAACTCATGACCAATTTCTGTCGAATTATTCCAAGTATCAACAGATTGTAAAGACTCATCATCATCATGATCCTCTGAAACAATAGCAGTGGTGAACACGCCGGACTCTCTCAGCGTTTGAATGATGATCATAGGCTCGTAAATCCTTGTCAAAATCCCATTGTCCAGAAGTTTAAGCTTAAGTTTAATATCAGACCACACAACATGTTCTCTGTACCAACTAAGCATTTCCTCATCTGTAGAAGTGGAAGCGATTATGAAAGCCGCTCTGTCAAATTGCAGAATGAAGCATCTCTGCACCTCCTCCTTCGTCGGCTTGCATCCACACCGATCACGTCTGGATGTCAAGTCGGAGAATTTTGGGTAAGTGTAATGCAAGACAACACCTTGTTCCAGTTTGGTCTCCACGGGCCTCTTCCTGTAATTGCTCCACCGGTGAGCGCCGTTGGGGCGGAGATGGTCACGGATCCGAGCGGCAGATTTGCCATTCCCGTAAGTCAGGAAATAGTTGGGATTTCCGCGAGCTGCTTCTTTGTAACTTTTAAAGTACATTTCTTTAGCTACATGGTCGAAGTTCTTCTTGAACAATGAGACCTCGCTGAAGGGCTCCTTGATATCGTCTCGTTCAACAGCGCACTCGAAGTTCGGGAAGATGACAGTATCGAAACGATCTGGGATTTTAGCGAACAGTTGGGTTAAAGAGAAATCAGAGGTGCCCATTGGGTACGCGAGCTCGTCGGTGTCCAGATGGATGATCCAGTCCATGCCGGATTCTCTCGCCATTGAAATCCCCATTTCCATGTTAAAGCTCTGCTTCGCGAACAGTTCGTAATTACAGGGCCTGTATAAGAAGGTGGATAGCCATGTCTCGTTCCAAATTCGGCTCTTACTTTGCTCTTCGTCTAGTTCTTTTGTTCTGGGTATCACTTTAACCCCCGGGATTGCTTTCAGAATTTTGACACCGTTACGAGTTGCGGCTTTGCCTTCAACGAAAACGTAAAAATTCGAGACTCCGACGACCTTGTGGTAGAAGATCCATGGCAGGGTCTGTTCCAGGCCAGCGGAAGTGGTTGTGATGATGGAAATCTTGGGCTTGAGATCGGCGCCGTCGTGATTCAGTTTCCAGTCCCTGAAGTAAGGGAAGACGAAACGGCGGCTCTGGCCGAGAATATCAGCGCAATCGGAACCGGAGCTTTCGATGGGGTTGGAGGCCGTCATCATTCCGGGGAAAACATACTGGTTATTATCGGAGGATGAGGCGCCGCGCCATTGGAGGAGGAAGGCGAAGGAGGCGAGAGAGAAGGAGAGGAGAGTGAGGAAGAAGATGAGACGCGAAGTGAAGGTGACATTTTGGGACGGAGCAGGGGAAGAAGAGGAAAGACGGGGAGTCGCCATGGGAGATGGCGTAATGGCGGATGCATGTATGGTGTTTGTATAAATGCCATGCCCAGAAAAAAAGATAGGAACTTGTGGATCAGAGAAAGAGACAGAGTGGGGCGTCGAAACCGAAGAGGAGGGAGATAATGTTACAATCAAAGAAGCCGTTTTGTTACGTCTGGTTGGTTTTAAGGCTGTGTTCCGGTCCGGTCAGCCTAAGAAAGCCAGAGCAATTACCGTCCTGGGTAAAATGGCAAAATCACCCACTCCAAAATAAGGTTAAATCCCTAATTCGTCCTCTATATTTGAATACATTAACCATATACCCCAAACTTTCGTTTACTACTCTCAAGTCTGATCCATCCCCGTTGGCGTTGGGTGTTGGTTCATTCTCCATTGTTGGGCCCCGTTGGTCCATCTTAGACCCATGTTCCGTCCTCGGCGCGAATGACTATGTTGGGGGCATTTTGAGACTTACTTTTGGGCCTAGGGCAATCGTTTGGAAGGGCTTTACATGCTTAAGCGAGATGGTCTGCACTGCACACGTGTTTACCACAAAATTACAAAACTATTACTTCCTCCGTACCACAAAGGTTGTCAATTTTTTTTCATGTTTCTATTATATTTAATCTTTGATTTTTATTCATCAATATTTTGATATAGAAATTTTAATAATTTATATGAATCTTATAATTTGTAGTATGAATTTTTTAGACATATTTTTTTTTTTTTTTATTTTTATTTTATATCTTATTTATAATTTAAGTCAAATACTAAAAAACAGAATATGAAATTAAAGTGTAAACCTTTCGGTTCCAGAGAGTACTATTTATGGAGTGAAAGCAAGGTTTCAAACACAACATGACACTTTTGTAAACTACTAGGATGCAGCTCATGTCTTGTAAGGGTAAAATGATCAAATTACCAGTTTCTCTAAATTCAAAGATCCATCTCCACAACAATTTATCTAAAAAAAATGACTCTAAAATTTCAAAATTAAGCTTCCTTCTCTATTTTTTTTTTGTAACAAGCAAATTTAGGAACCTCATAAGTCAAGTTAATTTTTTCTCTATCGTTTACTCTAGAAAACTTCATATATATATATATATATATATAATTTCAATTATACTTTTTTTCCATAAACTACAAAAGAAGACATCTTTTCATTTTTCAAAAATTCAACTTTCTCTCAAAATTCCATTGTCATAACATCAAGTTGAGAATTTGATGAATAGACATTCCTTGTAAAAACAAAAAAACAAAATTGAGAATTTGACACTTCGCGACAAATCAAGTGGCAAATTTGCGTTTTAACCCAAGCCGGTGGATGTAATATCCGAGCCTCGTCGGAGTTGAGAAATTCCCGGTCTTTCCATGGCCGTCGTCATCTCCACGCTTCTCCCTTGGTCCTCTTCCTTCAACAAGGTGAAGTCAATTCTACCATTTCAATTCAAAAACATTTCAAGGTACACTTAATTGACGCATTGTCCAGCTATAGTCTCTGATGCATTCCGAAAAAACATTTCTAAGGTACACTTAATCATACTGCTTCTGTTTCCGGTTCCCAGGATTCGTTACTCTGCTTCCCGAATTCAGTGTGTTTAAGAGGGTTAAGCTATTTAAGAGTCTCGACGAGTTTGCCAACCTTCCGGACGCTGTGTTCATCGTCGTCAATCGTTACCCAGGGAAAGAGTGTTCCGGTGCCGAGTGATTGTACGGATATGAAAATCCCACATGTATTGAGCGTTGCAGGGTCTGATTCCGGTGCCGGAGCCGGGATTCAGGCCGATCTCAAGACTTGCGCTGCTCGTGGGGTTTATTGTTCCACTGTTATCACTGCCGTCACTGCTCAAAACACAATTGGGGTTCAGGTCGATTTACGGCTTAAATTTTGGCTTCAATCAATCTATTTCTTCCTAATTTCCTCTTTTACCCGTTCTTCTTGTTTTGAAATTTCGTATGGCTTATTAGTCTACGGATTTGGATTGATGGATAACTGTTCTTTTTTAACTGGATTTATCAGGGCGTTGATATTCTGTCAGAAGATTTTGTTGAGGAGCAGTTGAAGTCGGTGCTTTCTGATATGGAAGTTGACGTGGTGAGATGCTTGCTACCAGTCCTACTTTTGCTTTCCATATTTCTCTGTTAAAATGCCTGCAATTTTTTCCACATTGTTGGACCTAGATTCTGCGTCAAGAGGACGATCAACATATGCTATAAAAGGTTGGATACAGCTATCTTTGTTCTTACAGAATTTTGGTTGTTGATAAAATTAGGTGAAAACAGGCATGCTACCTTCAGTTGGCATTATCAGGGTTCTTCATCGGTGCCTGAGCAAATTCCCTGTCAGTGGTAACTAGAGCAGGAATAGAAGGTTGCTTTGTGTGGTTTTCCTTACTTCTTTAAATATCTGTAGATTCTGATTAAACTTGGATCGGTTGTTGATGGCAGCATTGGTGATTGATCCTGTAATGGTGTCCACAAGTGGAGACGTGCTCGCTGGGCCTAATGTTCTTGACGAGTTTCGGTATGTCATTGTCATTGCACTTTCTTCATGTCTTTGGCTTCTTTTTGCTTAGTTTTTCATGTTATGTACTCCATGTTTATTGCACAGAACGTAGTTAATTCATGTGTTCTCTTGTTTCCTTCCATTTGATTTGTCTTCATTCAATGATTGTTTTCTTAACTCGGTTTATAGTATTTTATTACGACGTTTCTAACTGTTTGACCACGTGATCCTTTTCCAATGATGTTAAATAAGCCCCAAGTTTTCCATCTACTGCGACGAACAGCTTCTAGTGCGCGAACTGCCGCTTTCAGAATCCTTTTGAACTGTTAGGCCACAAGATCCTCTCTCAATGACATGAAATAAGTCACATAAATTAGCCATTTCCGCAATGATTTCCCAGCTCACAAACTGGTGCATCCAGTTCTGCTCAGTTTGCATGATAACACTCATTGTTTGAAGTCTTTGCCTAATCAGCAGAACACTCTAAGTTACCAATTTCTGTCGAATCTACTGAATTTGTGAATCTAGGAAAATACCAAGCATACATTACTCGAATACACAACCCACCACCTCATAGTGCCCCTTGAACCACATTAGCTTCACTACGGCCTGCTTGTTAAAATGTTACTTAAATCTTTTAGTCATTATTAGCAGCTTATCCATTCGGTTATTAAAAAAACATTTAACCATGTGTTAAAGTATTGAACATTTTTTTTATAGAAATGTTTTTCTAACACTCCTCCTTTGTATATGTTTTAAATTTTAGCATACTCTCGCTCTCGCTGGCACTCTGTGTGACTTAGACGTGAATAACTTCATTTTGATTTGGGATTCTTCTTCCAAACAATTCTCTATACTTATGCTAGGACGCTTTTTAATATGCAGATCGAAGCTGCTACCAATTGCTGACATAATAACTCCAAATTTAAAGGAGGCTTCAGCTTTGCTTGGTGGTTTGCGAATTGAAACCATAGATGACATGCAATTAGCAGCAAAAATGTTGCATGATATGGGGCCAAGGTTGGTGTAGGAGAAATTACATCACATTGAGCCGCTGGTGCTCCTCATTTATCTGCCATTTCAATCAAACTGTTTGATAGTTGAATTATAATTAGCCAGATAATTAATGTTTGTTTTTCTTCCATTTATGTTTGTTTTTCTTCCATTTACTTATGATTAGTTAATTTTGTCTATTTGTTGATTTTTGAGCAGGAATGTGCTTGTCAAGGGTGGTCACCTCCCTGAATCACTGGATGCTATTGATGTTCTTTTTGATGGTAAGATACCATTTCAGCAGGTTTTCATATGTACGAATATCAACTTATTTTGATGACATTCTTACAGGCAGGGGTTGATGCTGCAGGTGTTGAATTCTATAAACTGCATTCTTCTCGTGTAGAAACTCGTAATACGCATGGTACTGGTTGCAGTTTGGCATCATCAATTGCAGCAGAGTTAGCAAAAGGTT
This sequence comes from Daphne laureola, assembly GCA_038382905.1. Taxonomy (NCBI): domain Eukaryota; kingdom Viridiplantae; phylum Streptophyta; class Magnoliopsida; order Malvales; family Thymelaeaceae; genus Daphne; species Daphne laureola. Next base: position 8,103 of record JBBYHH010436860.1, read on the forward strand.
CTTCTGTTATCTCAGCCGTTAAGGTAAATATCTATCTCCTAGTCGGCTCCTTCCTGATCATTTTCTCAGACTGAACAGAAGGGACTCTCCTTAATATCCAAATTGATTATTTCTATATGTAGTGCTGATTTTGCAGAAATTCGTTGCTGTTTCAGGTTTCAAAATGCTTTATTCAGTCTGCTCTAAATTACAGCAAAGACATTGTCATTGGAAAGGGGCCACAAGGCCCATTTGACCACCTATTAAGGCTGAAGAGTAGCTCTTATGGCCATAGTGGAGGAAGCACATTTAGCCCAAATGATTTGTTTCTGTATGCTGTGACAGATTCAGGAATGAACAATAAGTGGGGTCGTTCTATTACAGATTCAGTTAAAGCTGTGATAGAAGGGGGAGCCACCATTGTGCAATTGAGGTTATGTTTCACTGATTTTAATGCAAGCTAATCTTGAAAGTTTGACCTTGCTTCTTGCTGGTCATGACTGAAATTTTTCCATTTACAGTTTAGCTGCTCTCATCCCATTTAATTAAAGTAGTTTAATGGAGTAAGTAACCAATTGTTTCTTAATTGGTTCCGTTTCCGTTTTCAAAATCAGAACTTTTTCTTTAAAGTGTAGATCTTAGAAAAACACGGGCTTTTGAACAATTTCACATAGATGGAGGAGGAGGAGGAGTAACACTGGTTTTTTATTAACTCTGTTTACTTTATGCTTAACCCGCTTCTTCACATTTAACTTTAACAATTTTAAGAACCGTTTTGCCTGGTAAACATATCCTAAATGATCTCCAAGAAACTGAAGATAACCCTTTCAACCAGACCGGTCTTACCTGCTACATGTGCAATAAGGGTTCCTTTTATTTTGCCCCTCTTTTCTCTGTGTCTGTTACAAGCTAGTGTCTAGCAGCATAAATTTTTCAAATTGTCATGTTCTTTGCGCTGCTTGATGCAACTTGGGAGCGTTAACAGTTTTGTCCGTGATTGTAATCTCTGCAGGGAGAAAGACATTGAAACAGGGAAATTCCTTGAAGCGGCGAACTCTTGTCTGGAAATTTGCCGTTCTTATGGAGTACCTTTACTAATTAATGACCGCATCGATGTTGCCCTTGCTTGTGGTGCTGATGGTGTACATGTTGGTCAGTCTGACATGCCTGCTAGCGTTGCACGGACTCTCCTTGGTCCCGAGAAGATCATCGGTGTCTCTTGTAAGACACCCGAGCAAGCTCAACAAGCGTGGGTTGATGGTGCCAATTACATTGGATGTGGCGGGGTGTATCCTACAAACACCAAGGCCAACAACCCTACGGTTGGTTCGGATGGATTGAGAGCTGTGTGTATGGCTTCTAAGCTGCCTGTTGTGGCCATTGGTGGGATTGGACTATCAAATGCTGATGAAGTCATGAGAATGGATTTGGAAAATCTGAAGGGAGTGGCTGTTGTGTCGGCTCTTTTTGATAGGGAATGTGTTCTGTCAGGGACCAAGGACTTGCATGCAGTCCTGATGAGTTCTAAAGTGAAGGGAAATGTTTGAATTAGTCCTAGTTGATTGTTGGACACGGCTTGATTTTGTGCAGTAATTCATGACTCCAGATTAGTTGTTTATGGATAAATGGAATTATTTTCTTAGATTTTTGGATTGATATGGATATTGTTAAATTGCATAATCTTTTCATTAAGAGTTAGGCTGAACACAAAAACAAACATGTTGACTCAGGTCTTGCATTGCAAATTTGCAATTGACCTTTTTTTCTTTAATGAAACGTGAATACAAAGACATAAAAATCGCCGTCTTGATTGAAATCATTGCAAGAATCGTTTGGCCACAGCACAGAAGATCGGGTCTTGATCACAGAATCGGCCATTTTCCAATCCATTGTCTTATCTGCTTACTAACTTAACTCTAACTTAATAATTTTCTAATCACGTAAATGGCTTAATCAATTGAAGTGAAGGAGAGATGTCTTAAGAACAAAATTCATTATATTAACTCATTTATATGATTAAAATTTTGAATTCATTTTCAGCTGTAAATGTATTCTTTTCAAATATACTCCATTTATCATAACAAAGTTTACACGAGTAAAATTGACATTTAAGAGAAGAGTAATGTTTTGTAGGAGAGGAGTAAAAACCCTTATTAATTTTGTTGAAAATAATCGTATACTGTATTTGATGAAATTGGAGTTTAGTATCAACTTACTTTAAATCAGTGGCTTAAAAGTTGGTAAGATCTCAAGCTTTGACAAACTTTGGTGAAACAAGGAAATGAAACGCAGAAATCCCACCTTAATTTCTTCGATAAAAAGATTGATTAAACAACCAAGTCTCCTTACAAACCAAACCACACAATAATTACTCCAGAAAATACAGGCCCTTACAACTTTTGATCCCACCCTTATAACTCACCTGCACTGCAGAACATAACTACCAGATCCACTCTTGCCAGGAAGCTCACAAGCCCTGGCAGTTTGAAGACCCTGCAAACATGGACATCACACACAAGGGAACGAACTGACTAAACAGACGTCGGTCTTGTCTTGTCTATGAAATTTACAGATGTTTTATTTGACCTTAAAAGCATGACGGACCTTCGAAAACGAAGAAAAAACCAGATCTTTGAAAGATGAGGTTTCAAAGGACTTGAATTTCTCCACTTTCATGAACCTCCTTCACGGTCTTGTCATACGTGTCTTCTTCTTCCTCCTCGGCCTCCTCAGTTGCATCACCATCTTCTTCCCCTCCCCATCCGAACCCGGAAATCGATCTTGTTACAGGCGGTGGAGCTCTGGCCTCCTCGACTATTTTCATTATTTCCTCAATACTTTGAAGAGAGAAAGTAGGGTTTTCTTTTCTGTAGTACACGGCTTGAGCAGTCTCAGTCAGTTCTCTTGGCAAGTTCTTCAGAAACCATGGGTGGTTCTTTATTTCTTTGATTGTGATCCTCTGAGAAATTTAAAAAGAAACGAAACCAAAATCAAAACCCTCAAAAGCGCAGAAAAACATGCAACAAGAGACCAACATCATCCTTTCTATGTGCACCCTACTTCACTACTAGAGAGCAAGTATATACCTTGGAGGGGTTCGCGACAAATATGCGAGACAGAAGATGTCGGCACTCTTGAGATACATGAACATAGTCCGGGAATTTGTACTGGACAGCCATTATTCTCTGCGGAAGAGCAACTTAAAAGCACTAAGACTTAAAACAGTGATGCATGAAAGTGAGTACAAACTAACACTGGTAAAAAGCAGTACTTACACTGATAGTTTTCCTGAAATTTTTCGGATCTGCTTGGTCCTCAAACGGGTATGCTCCAACAAGCATTACATAAAGGGTCACCCCGCATGACCAAACATCGGCCAACTGAACAAAATGAAACACAAACAAAATCAACCCTGCAAATAAATACTGCGGATGAGCCTGAAATTTACCTTGCCATCATATTCTCGTCGAGAAAGAACTTCTGGTGCAATGTAAGCCGGTGTTCCTACTGTTGACTTTGGTCTGGAGTGCAGCAGGGATGACTGTAATCCGTAAGAGAGAAAACCAAATTAGCTAGGGAAACTTTACACAAGCAAATTTAACGTTTACAAGTGATTATTAAAATATATCCACCTTGGAATAACCAAAATCACAGATTTTCAGGCGCGGGGCAGGACTCCCATCCAATAAGGTGTTCTCAAGCTTCAGATCTCGATGACAGATTTGCTAATAAATGATAATAAGAGAGAACATGATGATCATACAGAATCCTGAAGTATAAAACTTTAAATTCACAATAATGGCAAGCTGTACATACCAAAGAATGGCAGTAGTTAACTCCACATATAAGCTGCTGAAAAAAATATCTTGCCTGGACAAAAAAAGAGGGTTCATGAAATGGATGAACACAAAGCTTCTTATATGTGTGCATACACACACATATAATCAAAGCAACACATAAGCAGATGAAAGTAAATGGTGAGGATATTCTACAAACCTCATCCTCACTAAATCTTCCAGCGGTACATATCCGTTCAAAGAGCTCACCTCCAGCTGCATACTCCATCACAATAGCAAGATGAGTAGGAGTTAAAACCAACTGGACATTTGCATTCAAAGAGTCAGTAAACAAAGCAATTTGAAGTGAGTTCAGGTGTAATACTTTGTGTGAAGCTGAAAATATAAAAAGAGAAAAAAGAAAGAGAGAGAGAGAGAAAAAGCAACCTCCTTGAACCGAATTATATTAGGATGGCGAAGAGATCTGTGGTTGATTATCTCCCTTGCCACATTCTCATCTATCTGTCACCAAAACACATAATCCATATCTGAAAAAACTCAAACATTATATGTACGGAACATATGAAACGAGGAATACGAAGGAAGAACTGAACAGGTAGTGTATTTGACACAAAAAGCCTACCCTTTTCACACTGTGGACTCAACCAGATCAAGGGAAGCATGAACCTAAAAAAAAAAAAGGGATTACCTTGCGACCGCGTTCGATGTACTTCATGGCAACAAGTTCTTTGGTCTCTTTGTTGCGCATCAACCTGGCCACCCCGAAATTCCCAGATCCTATGTCCTTCACCAGTTCATACTTCTCCATGCTTTCCTTAATCTTTCTAACTACCAGTGATCCAGAATAAAAGGTTGGATTTTTCTCACGGAAAGTGACGAATTCGAGCTTCTTCAGGTTCAGGCTGATGACAGGTTTCGAGGGCTTTCATACGCGATACGATTGGGAACCAGTATATCCTAAATCGGAAATCAACACAGACATAGCAGCAAGCGTAAAATGTAAACCAAAGATTCAGTCTTTCTAATAGTAGTAGTGATTGCTTCTCTAAGGAATCGGTGGGTGGTGGGTTTGAAGATTTGAAGTGTGGAGAGGGTTGAAGGAAAGTAAGTGTGTAGTCTGTATTCTCTCAGGGGGCGTGTTTTGTTGTGTTGTGTGCGGCCAAAACAGGCCAGCTCCTTCTTCTTTTGGCCAAAATACGCTGAAAGGCACAAGTATAAGTATATTCTCTTATGTTTCCTTTACCATATATTGATCCATACACACTCATAGGCTTTGTTCGCATTAACGAGTTATCTCCAAAAACATGATATCAACCAAATTCCAAAATTACTACTACTAAAGCTCATTTAACTTTCTAAATCAACTTTATATCCTAAAACTTTTTTTAGTGCTCACTTTTGTCTCCATCCCCAACCACCATACACAGGCAAGTAGCCACTCCTCCGATGGTGAGGGAGCTATGGTGGAGGTGAGGGAGAGTTGTGGGCGGAGGTGAGGGAGCTGAGCCTCGACTGCTCCGTTGACCATCTCAATAACCCTTCGGACCCCATCCATTTCCTTCAATGTTTCGTCTCTCAAAATCGCCCCTGCCTCATCATCGACGCCGCCGCCCTCTGGCCAGCCTTAAAACTCTAGTCTCCGACCTACCTCTCCTCCGCCCTGGCCGACTCCCTCGTCTCCCTCCACCTCACCCCTCACGGTCGCGTCGATTTCATCACCGCCCCCCCACCCCCCGGCCTCTGCTTCGCCTCCGCCCATGTCGATAAAGTTCACTTCCCTCAGGCCTTAACTTCGTCCGACGTCATGACCGGAACACGGTGGCGTATTTGCAGCAGCATGACGACTGCTTCCGGATGGTGTATGGACAACTGAAGGCTGATTGCGACGCCGATCTCCCGACTCCCCTGGGCCACATCGGCGCTAGGGTGGCTCCCGGAGGCCGTGAATCTCTGATTGGGAATCAGATCCAGCGCCATGAGATCCGATGCCATGAGATCCGACACCATGAGAGCTACCGTAAGAAGATCGATGTCGGTGAAGATGATGGCGCAATCAGATCCAGTGACTGGTTTTTTGAATCAAAAGATGGTAGAGGATCTGTAAGAAATTAAATGTTAGGGGAGTTTTGTAAACTTTTAATTAAATTAAGGGTGGTTAATTGAATTTTTTGAGTTACACGATATCAGGGTTCTTGATATGAACATAGCCTACGTAGATTTGTTTTTAAAAAAGAATTTCATGTATTCTACTCTTTTCATCCATTATTAGTTGTACATGTTTGATTTTCACCACTCAAATTTTCACAAGAATAATTTTTTAGAAATTTCTTAAAAAATATGTATATATAGATAAATTCTTAAAGTTTTGACATACATTTTAAAAAAAAATATTTAATAGATTCTTCATTGTGAAAATTTGAGTCAGAGATAATTTTGAAAATCAAACATGTGCAACTAATAATGGACGGATAGGTCATGAGCATTTGATCTAGTGATCATACTCTTCCTGAGGATATTTGTAGAGGTCTCGAGTTTGAGTATCTGATTTCTCAATCCCCTACCCCATTTGTATAAAAAAAAAACAAGGGACGAAGGGAGCATATTATAGTGGCCTCTCGCCGAATAACAATCAAATAAAAGTACTTGGCTCTAAGTAATAATGAATAGATACTAGAATAAACGCCAAAACAGTAGAGATCCTAAGGCATGGAAAAACAAAATAAGCGCAGAAAAAGGAAAAAAACGTCCAAACATAATAAAAAGAGCATCAAGATCTAAAGCTACAAGGAAGTAGTTGGAGAATGTCTTGAAGCAGAAAATGAAGAACAATCTTTGAACACCTAACAACATGTCATGAGAGTTGAAACATGTATTTGGCTGGAAGATGATCAATCAACACAAAAGTAATCAACCACCACAAATGTCGCAGCAAGCGAGGATGAATCTATCTGAACTATGCAAAAAAAAACCTAGAAGAGAGAACATGAATAAGTAATACACTCACAAACTAAAAAACCCTAACCAACAGCCAATCTATCGCTCTAGAAAAAATACCCAAATCAATTGACAATTACAGACGAATAAGGAAGAAGACTTTAGACTGTATCCACCTAAAAGATAATACCTCAACGTTTCAGGCAGGATGATACTTAAGTAGTCGATCTTAGTGGACTTCATTCCCCTTTTTTCAGGTGTGTTAATGTGTGTTTATGAATAGCTTCATCAAAATTCCATGAATACTCTAATATTTGATCATATAATTAAACTACTAAGTTTATTTTGACAATTAGGGAATGGAAGTGGAAAACAACCGTGGGGTGTGGTCCATTGGCGGGCGGGAGGGATGTGTAGGATGCATGCATGTATGTATGTAAGTGAAAAACGAAACATCTGACAACGTCACTGGAAGGCAAGCAAAGCCATTTCAGTTTGTTAGTCAGTCCTTCACTATTTTCAATGCCCTCCACCACTTGTCCTCTGCCTACCTTCCAAATCTAAATACATACATAAAACATCTCCGTTCTTTCAATATTTTTTACACAAAATTAATAATTATTTAAATTTTTTTATTATTTATTTCTCTTATTTAAAATTAAAAATTAAAAATTATGTCATTTTTTCGGAGAAAGAACCATTTTTCTTATCAAATCCACATTTTGTCCTGTATATATCTATTCATATATATTTCATCCTTCAATTAAAACCAAAATAAATAAATAAATAAAATCCAAATTTTGTTCTCATCCCTTTGCTGAACACAGCCTAACAAACAAAACAATACCCACTCCTCCATTCATCTTCCGCAAATTCGCCAATTTGCGCAACGGGCTTTCGTTTATTGAGCTGGCCCAAAAAGAAGAATAAACATAAATGACAATATGCTTTTGGGCTTATGTTGTATCTGGACTAATAATAATATGTACAGTTCCTTTAAACTACGGAACGGACTGGACTGATTTATTTGGGTTGGGTCGTCGTCCAGGGACGGACAATGTGAGGCCCTGAACTAGTTTGTGAAAGTAACACTCAAATGGTTTTTTTTTTTTTTTTTTTTTTTTTTATATATAAAAGAATTAGAGAATTGAGGATATCAAATGCTCGAATTCAAGATCTTTACAAATATCATCAAAAACATAATCACTCATCACAACACTCAAATGCTTATTTTCTTTCAATTGTCACATTTCCAACAATGTTTATGTGTTTCATTAGTTTTTTCTGAACTACTCTATAAAAGTTGTGCAGATTTTCTTTCGAATTCTCATTAAAAAAAAGTATATATTTTTCTTAAATAAAAATTTATTTATTCAAAAAGTTATTAACTTATCCACATTTTATCTTTAATTATCTCAATCTTTATTCAACAAGTACGACGTTTCAGAGTTTCTTTTTCCTTTTCGCGTTAGTGTGTTTTTTTGGTGAAAAAATAGAAGAATATTATGAAATATTTAAGCATTGATTTAATATATGTAAAAGGATAATTTGAGAAAAATTGATATAATTGATTTTTTATAATATTTTTAATCAATGAACAGAACAATTCAGTTTGAGAATAATTATTTTAATTAGTTGTAACGTTTCATATAATTTTTTAATAATTAGAATCAAACAATTACAATTATACACTACAAACTACTCTTGTTGCATGAAGAAAGCAAGTCGGTTGGCAGAAGATACCTGGTGTATATAATGTTAGCAGCAGCGTATCATTTCTCCCGCTCGCGCGTCTCTCTCTAAGAAACCTCCAACAAAAATAAAAAAAAGGATAAATCGAGAGAGAGTTGAAAGGCACGCAGGTAGACAGTGGTTCCGATTCGGAATCTGGGCATTCAGATCCGACCCATCATCGCCGGAGATCGCCATGTCCTCCTCCGCCGCCACAGCCCTCTCTCTCTTCGCCCTCATTTCGCTGCTTCTCTCTCATGCTTTTGCATCCGAGTCCGATCATAAGGTGCGTGCTTGTTTTCCTCTGATCCGTCGACCTACGACCCAGCTATTACAGATCTTACTCTCTGCTCGCTCCTTCACTTCGGTGTCCACCTGGGATCTGGAGTTGTTTTGAATCAATCGACTTGTTTTACTGCTGCAACTTTTGTTGTTCAACTGATTTTTGTTTGTTTTGCTGATGCCTGAGCTGGTGCATCGCCGAAGATGGATTTTCCTGCATTTTAGCTTAAGAGTGCCGGAGAATGTTGCAATCTGTAGTACACGAGTTAGATAGTCTAATATCTGAAGGGAGTTTTTGTTTCACTGGGTTTCTCTTTTTTAGATGCAGACAATGAGCATTGTTTTTTTCTCTGCCCTGCCAAGGTCTTGTCTGATGTTTTACATTGGGAACTCAGACTCTAGTCTCAGATCAGTTCTCACACTTTGGTGCAAGCACTGATCTGAACACATGAAGTGCATAGTTTCCTTACATATCTCTCCACTTAAAGCTCATACAATGTGATATACTGTCAACATCTCCCTGATGTTGGGCTATCAGGGTCGGTTGTGTGCTGGGGTCATGTTTGTGAGGTGGGGGTGAGAGGGAGATACGGTTCGTGTTTGGCATTCATCTTGAGTTCATTCTGTTTCTCATGATGTGCACAGAGCTATTCAAGTTTTTCAATTTTTTTGGGAATTGTTGATGTGAACATATGCCAAAGTCTTTTCCAAATGCAAATATCACTATGTTAAAAAGCAGATATTGACCAAATTTCATATAAGGACTAAATAGCATACCTTTTCACTAGATTATTGCCCATGTTGCACTTTATTGAGTATTGCCGCTATGTACAGTAGGCTAGCTATAGCTTGGGGGCATATCCAGTATTTCAAGTCCTGTAGTCGCTGGGAGTTTAATAGGACAATAATCTCCTAATGTGAAACACAGGTTTGACAATGAATGTCAGAACTCGTAACACATCTTTTAGCAGAGCTTGGTCAGGCGTTTATGCTGTTCTTCAAGCTTCAAAGAACCATCATCGTCATGCCTTCATTGTTACAAAGAACCATCGTTTTCATGCCTTGTTACCAAGAACCATCATACCAGCGCATTCATTGCTTAATTTTTAATAGGTCTTGTCTCTATATTAATTCTCTTATACTGTATGTTCGTTTGCTCTGCAGTACCAACCAGAAGATCCAATTACTCTCTGGGTGAACAAAGTTGGTCCTTACAACAATCCCCAAGAAACTTATAACTATTACATACTTCCATTTTGCCGTCCATCTGGCAGTGCTGCCCATAAGTGGGGCGGTCTCGGTGAGGTCCTTGGAGGCAATGAACTTATTGATAGCCTGATCGACATAAAGTTTCAAAGTACGAGTCTGTTGTGTTCTTGAAAGTTCATTCAATTTTTTCAAAGTACTTATGGATCCATTTCCTGGTCTTCTCTCTCTCTCTCTCTCTCTCTTTGATTCTCTCGGTTATTTCTTGTGTGAATGTGAAATATTAATGTTCTTTGGAATATTGGTCTCTTTGTAGAGAATGTTGAGAGAGGTACAATCTGTCAGCTTGAACTTGATGAGGCAAAGGTTAAACATTTTAAGGACGCAATCGAGAACAATTATTGGTTTGAATTCTTTGTGGGTATGTTCTCTGTATTGTTATTTAATTAATGTAGAATTTCGAAAACATTAGTGTTTTCTTCTAGAAGTTTGGTGTTTCTTAGTAACGTGATCTGTGCGTACTCGTATATGATGCCTAATATTTGATGCTTATTTAATTTTTACTCTAGTTTAAAAGTTTGCTGCTAGATAACTTGATCTTTTTCTTTATTTCTCTTTATGACCTTCTCTGTTGAGCATGTGCTGATTTTTTCTCTTTTGATGGTGTCTTGACCTACTGATCACTAACTGTGAAAACGCCAGATGATCTGCCTCTGTGGGGTATGTTTTGTTCAAATCTCTTTCAGCTTCTTATTTGATATCCTGCTTTTGTTTCAGTTTTGACTTCGATGTTAAATGTTTCAGGATTTGTTGGTGAGCTACATCCTGACAAGAACAGTGACAATGGCAAGCATGTCCTGTATACTCACAAGAACATTGTCATCAAGCATAATAAGGATCAGGTCTGTGATTCTGGAGCAAGTATCTATTCCAATCCAGATTTTGCGATGAGTAGTTTATTATTGACGAAGTTTGCTCTTGTTTGGTCAGATTATTCATGTAAATCTCACCCAGCAGAGTCCAAAGACTATTGAAGTGGGGAGAATATTGGATATGACATATTCTATCAAATGGATACCAACAAATGTCAGTTTTGCCCGTCGTTTTGATGTTTACTTGGACTATCCTTTCTTTGAGCATCAGGTATATAATACTAGAGGCATTTCTTTATGTTTACCTTATCTCTTAAAAGTTCTGTTTATTTATGGTTTTTCTTTCCTTTGTGCAACACACAGATCCACTGGTTTTCCATATTCAACTCATTCATGATGGTCATCTTTCTAACTGGTCTGGTTTCGATGATTTTGATGCGGACACTTAGAAATGACTATGCCAAATATGCTCGAGAAGATGATGATTTGGAGACGCTGGTAATGATTCTTTCGTGGCTTTATTCAGTTTTATACCAGTTCATCTGCTGTTGATTTCACATTTTTATCAACGCGTATCAATCAATCGACTCTATTGAATAAGTAGGAGTAATAATCAAAATTTAGAATATCTACCAATTTGAGAAGAATGATGGCAACTCTGTTTGTAAATTCCCATCTGTCATTATCGCTGCTCAGGAAAGGGATGTGAGCGAGGAATCTGGGTGGAAACTGGTTCATGGTGATGTCTTCCGTGCTCCTCGTATGTTGGTACTGCTTTCAGCTGTTGTTGGCACTGGTGCTCAGTTAGCATTGCTTGTTCTGCTTGTCATCCTGTTGGCAATTGGGGGGACCTTATATGTCGGGTATGTGAAGTTTGTCAAATTTTTAATATAGCTCGATGAGTCTCCTTCTGTGGCTCATGGAAGAAATGCGTCTCAAAAAGGATGAAAACAAAAAAGTAAATGAGAGAAAACCACAAAAGCAATAGATTCATGTGTTCCTTCAGTTGGGCCTTGTCTATTTGATGTCTTTTTTGTTTTGATAAGATGTTTGCCATTGTTTACATGCTCATATGA
>JBBYHH010436861.1:0-11510 GCA_038382905.1 Daphne laureola
TTATCCTAACACTTCAGTCCCAACATTTTGCTTCTCTCCTTTCTCCCTCCCCAACTGGCCACTCTGCCTAGCCGTTGTTGTTGTCTGGTCACTTCCACTACGCGGACAAGCTCAGGCCGCAAAAACGCAGGCAAACCCATGCTGATAGGACACAAGTGATCTCCACCTGTCTCTTAATTGTTTTTTAGTATAGTTAGTGTAATTGCTACTAAAATCTTTAATAGTCGACTAGCAACACAACTGGTCGAGGGGGGTAACTGAAGATTTTACTAAACTTCAGGGGGCCAACTGCAAGTTTCTGAAAACCGAGGGGGCAAATTGCAGATTATGACAAACCTCAGGGGGGGTATTTGAAAGTTTCCCTTTTTTTATATAGCAACTTAGTCCCTGAGCTGACATATTAAGTCTCTAAGTTTCCTGTTAAGTGTGTGTCCAGACTTCTATACAATTAAGTCTCATTTTTCTTATTAATGACCAGACACTCCACTTAATTTATGTCTTGTTTAAGATTTTCAGCTACTTCATGCTTCTATCTATTGATTTAGTACACCGCGAGCTTTACTTCGTTAAAGCCCGCGCTTTCGCTCCACGCTTTGCGCTTTTAAAAACACTGATCTTAAGGCTATTACTAAGGGGTTATGGTTAGGTTTAGGTCTAAACTTTAGCTTGTGTAGCTAGAATAAACTATTGTATAGTAATTTAAAATAGATCTCTTTAAATCACTGAAGCCCAGCCGCTGTGCATTCGCTTTTAATAACCTTGGTTATATAAGACAAAAGTAACTTTTTGGGTGGAGAATGGAAATTGAGGGCAAAAAGGTAAACGTGGTGTTAAAAGATTTCCGTAAAAGGAAACAACGGATTCCTTTTGGGACATGAGTATTTCCATTTAAAAGCAACAGAGCGGCTGAACTGTATGAATAGATTCTTTATTATTCCAGAACAAGTAAAGCAGTTGGTATGTATACTTAAAAACCAGAAGATGATTGTTATGCGTCCTATCGTCTTAAAGTTTTTATAATGATGTGATCTCTCCACTCATTTCCAATTGATTTTATTTGGATGCCTTAACATGTTTATCAAGACCATGACCAAAGCCTATGTGAGTAACTGCTTCTAGGCAGTTTCATCAATGAAATCGAGGCAACAATCCTACACACACACACACGCCCCCACCCTCCCCCACCCCCCACCCCCCCAAGGAAAAAAAAGATATAATAAAAATAAAGAAAGAAAGTTCCTACATGATAGTGAGTCAGAAATCCAGCGTACGTATGGCCCTCCGTTTGATGCCAACTGGTTTTTACTTTGATGCTTTACCTAAACTAATTGTTGCATGCACTTCTATTTAACCTACACGAGCTTATGACCATATGTGGTGCTCGGGTGCTGATTTAGAATTTTGAAGAACAAAGATGCATGGAAACTGGTATATTTGTTACATAATCAACCATTCCATATTAATAAAGGAGCATTTGTATAATTGTGCTGTGTCAGTGGTTGCAATACTTGCAAAAAATCAGGACAAAAAAAATGCTTTCATATGCAGTTCCTTCTTTTTGAAATAACTTTCCTGTCAACCAAATTTCGAGGAAATAAAGCATCCTACGAAAGGATAGTGACTTTGTTGACCCTCATAAGCATTTTTTTTTAAGGAAATGAGGGGATTCGCCTCATGTAACTTACATTGATATTAAAGCCCAGCTGCACTGACAAAGGATGAAACTGGGACCTTTACAGAAATGAGGAAACCCAGATCAAACAAGACAAACAGCTCAAATACAAGTATAACTAAATGCTATAAACATCTCAGCTAGACAAAAATAAGTAACTCGGCCGTGCCCCTAAAATACGCTTCAGAATCCAACCTACCCCCAGCAACCTCAATACAGTCAACCCCTCATAAGAACTTAAGTTGCTCATGAGGTGGCCTTTTTGTTTCCCCTTATATGGGCTGTGATTGGTATGACCTATGAATGGTCCCTATGTATCCAACTTCTTGAGGAAGCTTCCTATGGGAAAAGAATTGAATATCAGATTAACATGTTTGTTTCAGGTAGCATAATTCCTAGCTTTGTAGGATTCATCCGTTAGGTATCAATGAATCACCTTGGGAAAGCTTTGCAAATTAACAAAAATACCCGTATTTTTAGTCGATTTCGCTCAATGTTTTAGCCGTTGCACTTTTCTTCTCTATTAAAAGTTTGGCTGAAATCACGAGTTTAATTCATTTTCTCATCATACCCTCTGATTCTTAGTCAATATCTTCATTGATCTGTACCTCACCATTCTCTTCTGTCCCAACCATTGCTTTCCTGCACCACTGGATTTACATGATTCTGCCACTGCTCGTTTCGCCATGATATATATCCACACACGCGCGCACATAAACACACGCACGCGCGCGCGCACACACACACACACCTCAATCGTTGGATATGATGAAAAGACGGTGTATAAGTGGCAGTACGAGCTGCAGCTGATCTTGACTTTGATTAGGGATGTCAAAAAGTGACCACCACATAACCTGAATCCTATTGAGGTCAAACCCGAAACAAGCCGAATCTCAAAATGACCCGAAGGTAAAAATAATAATCAAGGGGATGAGGTTTGAGTATCAATAGATCAAAATAGGTTGTAGCTTGCGGTTCAGGGGAAGAGGAGTTGGTGCGGTTGCGTGCGGACTCTAGGCTGGTTGTCGGTTTGAGAACGGTGACTTGTTTGTGGTTCCGCTTGACAGTGCTCATAGTCATGTGATGACTCTCCCTACTTGATTTTAGCCCGAAGTAACCCATAAATAAAATTTACATCACCCGATTCTAACCCAAACCTGACCCGAACCCGGCCCAACCCGAAATTAGCTTGACCTGAAGCAACCCGAGCCCAGCCCTTCCCGAAATCAGCTCAACCCGAACAACCCAACTTGCCCGATTGACATCCCTAACTGCGTTTCCTCAGAAAATTATCTAACAAGCAAATTCAGGATTTAGTGGGATCTTTACCCACGGCAAGCAGAATTTTTGGGACTGTCGAACCCAAAACATTCAAACCAAGACCTTCTCTAGGTCTCCTAGATGAGGAACGGCGATGACATTTAGGAAGAACAGGACAGTGAAGACATGCATGACGGTTGAATTGGTGGGGGATTAGACAAAGAAAAGTGTCGTGATGGAGGTAGTGGTTGACAGCGAGTCTGGTGGCAAGAGTAGCCACTGACGAGATAGGGTTATTGGCGGACAGAAAGCAAGCACACAAGCAGCTGACGAGCATAGTAGACATCAATTTTGGCAAAAATGGGTTGTGTCGGAGGTATCTACTTCGTGAAAACACGATTGATTCTTGGGGAATACAAGATTCATCCTGTTCACTGCGAGAATGATTGCTCGCAAATGTTGGGATATTAGCTTTCCCAGTGACATACTTACATTAGATTCCTGCTGTGGAAAGTGGCCTCCCATACCGATCAGGGGAATGTCATTTCCTTCGTTACATTTACCCCGGACTTGTAAAACTTGCGGCATAACAAACTGCCCCTTAGTTTTATCCCATGCCAAGCTGATAATATTTTTGAGTAGTTCTGGCACCCAGCTAGCAATAGCATACGCTAGAGTTTTCTGTCCCACATATCTAGAGACCACGTACAGTACAGAATTTAGCTGCTTGCTTACATACTAAACATCTGCATGGTAGCAGTTTGCTTGCTATTGGAGGTTGTCAATCATGATTCATCAAAATGATCTACCACGTATCCTCCAAGCAAGTGTGCTACTTTGAGCGCTGTACCTGTCTTTCACCTTGATGTTCAAGGAAAATATAAAAACCGTTATGAGATTGACTAATGAGTAGTTGATTCAATAACTTCTGACTTAAAAAAAGTCTTGGTTTCCCATTGCACGATGCAGTAGTGTTGGCTAAAGTCTGGATGGTCTATGGAGCAATGGGAAAAGGTCTCAAAGTTTTGAATCTCCCATTCATTCACATTTCTGAAAAAGCTCAAGCAGGCTAGTTATATGGTCAGTTAGGAAATTTACTGGAGAAATGGAAGGTTTTGTGATCATTTGAGGCTATGGATGAATGGCATCTCTGCTATGTTTCTGTTGCCAATTGCCGTTGATGTCTCTGGTTTGTTTAGGAATAACTTACTGTGTTCTAGAAGGAATAGGGGTTCCAAAGCTCTATATATTGTAACTCAAATTATATTCAGTCTCAGTTAATCCAAAAAGATTGATAGCTTTTTACTTTCATGGTTTGACTGATGCAATCTGCACCTAGTTGTAATGCTCTGGGACCCTTGGGTCTGACGTCCATGTGACTTTATCTTCTTTTTTTCCCTACTTTTTCTTTTGCCAGTGCTTCATAACCACTTTGCTGACCTCTAAACCTTGATTGCATCTCTAATTAAAACTTCCTACCACTGTCCTACGTCAGAATAACTTCAAAAATTATTACATTAATTTTTAATTTAAATTTTCATATTGTTGGAATTCCCGTCTGCCCAACATAAATTTGTGGGTGGTGTGCTTTGGCAGAAACAAATGACCATTTTTTTTAGGGAATAGGGTTTTTTTCTCCCATAGCTAATTGATTCTAAGTTTGATGCTCTTATCAGATGACAAGGCTACCAGTGGGCATTCTGAGTTTGATTTCTCTCTCAAAGACCCATTCTATAATTAATACTCTCTCTTTCTCAGCCAACCATCAGAGATTAAGAATTGTTGAAGACATGAGTGTAATAATTTAAAATAGGCGTATAAAACAAAAGTGATTTTTTTAGTGGAAAAAGGGGAAAGTAAGGGTGAAAATGTGAAGTTCGTGTGAAAAGGTTTTTAACAAGGAAACGCATCAGTTTTCTTGAGACAACTCAAAGGAAAACAAGCATGAATACCGCATAAAAACTCCGACATATTTTTTTCCGGACTTTCCTGTACACCATGTATTATTGGTCATGTCATTTTTCAGTAGCGCTCTTGCATTGAAATTGAAGATCTTTTTTAAACTATGAAATACAATTGTTTGTACCTTTGCAGGATGCATTAAGAACAAGCTTGGAGACTTCTGTTATTCCTGCGTTTGAGATGTCATGCAAAACTATGTTTCAACAAATTGATTCTACATTCCAAAAAGGGTTAACGAAACATACAACTGCAGCTCAGCAACAATTGGAAACTGCACATTCATCCCTTGCTGTTGCTCTGAGGGTAAGATAATTGTTTCATTATTTTTTGCTGGTTATGGCTCAAACCTGCTTTGCTTTTGGGTTTCTGGCAGTGAATTCTGTTTTCTTGTTCTCTCTCATGTATTTGGTGTGGGTACAATGGGGACTTTGCAATGGGGAATTGGATTTTAATAATTTTTTGCTCCTTGAGGTCCTGCAATATCATCTTCCCTCTAAATCATTGCCAGTGTTCAAGTGCACTACAAGCTTGAAGTGTTAGCATAGCAGCTGATGCATACTTTAATCCTTACACAGCTAATGCTTTCACTTTGCAGGATGCTATCAATTCGGCAGCATCAGTAACTCAGACTTTAAGTGGAGAGTTAGCCGAGGGGCAGCGTAATATCTTAGCTATTGCTGCAGCAGGTGCCAACTTAAAAGATGGGAATACCTTAGTCAAGCATTTGAGCAACGGACCTTTGGCTGGCTTGCATGAGATGGTAAATCAAGTCAATTTGTTGCTTCCATAACTACCTCCTTAAAAATATTCTCTCACCTTTCTATGTATGCGTACGTCTAAAAATTCATAGTTTGTTGTAAGACAAAGCAATGTAATACAACTACATGCATAAATTGTAGGGTTATTGGGGCTGTTGAACTGAAGATGAAACTCAATTATGGCAAAACGTTATGTTTCACTAATATATGGTGCTTTTGCCTGCAGCCTGAAGCTCATTTGGATCCAATGGAGGAACTATCAAGATTTTTAGCTGAAAGAAAATATGATGAAGCATTTACCGCTGCTCTGCACAGGAGCGATGTCTCAATTGTGTCTTGGTTGTGTTCTCAGGTAAGCTACTTATGCTTTTGAAACACATGCTCTTGGTTGTAATCCTATTAGTACTGAGCACCATTATTCTGCAACACTAGCCCATCCCTGACTTGCACTCGCCTCCAAATTCCATGAACCCCTCCTCTTTTTCCTTTATTTTTTGGTTGTGTTTCCATGCCTCATATCCTCAACTTTAGAATTTTTTCTGTCTTTTTGTTCTCTTCATCTTGATGTACCGCAAACACCATGGTATTCAATTTTCTGTAGATAATTAAACATCTACGCTCATTAAATGAATGTAGTATAAAAAGCTGTAGGGTTTGGCACTGTTCATTAAAGGGTGCCTTCTGTGTCGTTTCCTTCTTTCTTTTTCTAGGTGTTTTTTTGTGTTTTATACTTTTATGCATTTAACTGTGCTTTTTTCCTTTCCTTTCCTGTTTTACCTTTTCCCCTTTTCTGTTTGTTTAATAATTCCTTATATCTCTAATTTGTGTGTTTTTTGCACATCTGTCCCACATGTTATCATTTAAACCTCCTCTCTTATGTGTATACGCGTAATTTAAATAGAAAAAATTTCTGTGTTGTCAAATTTGTGGGACATATATGATTTCGATGGATTGTTTCCTCATGTCCGCATTATATTTATCTCATGATTCTTTCTCCAATTATCAATTTGAAACCCACAACGTGTAGTCATGAGTTTTTCCACCGTTATCACAGGGAAAAAAAAAAGATTATTGTTTCAATTTTTGGATTTTGATTACTTTCTTTTACCTTTTAAAACTGTGTCTGCCATAAAACACAATTAATTTTTTCATTGCCCGTATATTTGTCAACAAGTTTGAGATTCAAACAATTTATGAGTCTTATGTAAAAATCAAAATGTCTGATATAATTTCCTTTACGTTTTTTTTTTTCCTAGAGAAATGAGGGGATTTGCCTCCTATGTTCTTTCATTGATTAAAAAACCAAACGACACTTACAGAATCAAGGACAGGGCTCTACAAATAAAGCAAGCAAACCTGACCCAAAAATATAAGCTACCCTACAAACTACTCCCTAAAAAGAGCAGACAGGGACACTTACAAACAGACTCCAGCTTAACTAAGCTACAAAGACATCCTCAAGACAAATCAAGTTGCGCCCCTGCACCAGAGTCACTACCTTCAAAACAATAGTCCCTGCAGCACAGACTTTGCTAGCAAATAACCTAGCATTCCTCTCACACCAGATTTCATAGACAGCTGCAGCAAATAAGGCCCTTCTCACCTTAGCCTTCAACCCCTTCCCCTTAGCCACTCTCCCCATCCACCTTAGTCTTCAAATAAGGCCCTTCTCACCTTAGCCTTCAACCCCTTCCCCTTAGCCTTCAACCCCTTCCCCACAAAAAAGTCAAACATTTTAGGAGTCGCATGAAATAATCAATGCAGTACGCCCCCCCACCAAAACAAGTGTGGTTTATCTCTATTTTTAATATCCCCCTCTCCCTTCTAAGAGTACTGCAGAATGAACATATTTCCACTTCATTAAACCATTTCTCTACAGGTTGATCTCCATGCAATACTGTCTACAGTACCTGTCCCGCTAAGTCAGGGAGTTCTGCTGGCCCTTCTTCAACAACTAGCTTGTGATATGAACAATGAAACATCAAAGAAGGTCTCATGGATGACAGATGTAGCAGTCGCAATAAACCCCGCAGACCTGTCGATTGTTGTGCATATTAAACGCATCTTCGAGCAAGTCTATCAAATAGTAGGGCACCACAGGAGCTTGCCTAATGCTTCTGTATCTGAAACTGCCAACCTCCGTGTTCTTATGCACGTTATAAACTCGGTATTGAGGACCTGTAAATGATTATCGATTCCTGGTAAGTTGTTTTACTGCGCATAATTTGTAACAATTTCTTTGTACAGGAGCAGACTTTGCGGATGCATAGACGGAACCATTATCTGTAAATATTGTGTGAAATACTTGAATTTTTTTTAGGGTCTTTCTTTCACCCGTTTCAGTTTTTACGTTCGCTAATGTATTTTCTGCGTGAGAGCAGATTTTGAAGGTGAAAAATGGTGGTTGAGCAGAAAATTGTACAATTTCACGTCAATGAAAAGTATAAACTTGCTCTCTCATGTGATTGAGGTTGATTCTCTACTATGATCTCTTATTTGGTTCAACATAATTGATGGATTAATCTGTTGGATTGAATGGATTGGATAAGCTTCTCTGAAGCCACAGCATATTGCTCAGGCTTTAGATGATGAGCACATCACCTTTAAAATTAGAAAAGTTGAGTTTATTGGTGATGTACTCATCATCTAAAGCCACAACAGTATGTTGTGGTTACAAACAAGCCAAATCCGAATGGATTATATGACCCAGTATCTACAGACAAGCCAAATCTGAATGGATTTTATATGACCAAGTTCTGTTGGATTGGCACGTACCAAATAAGCCATAAAATTTTCGGGAAAGGTGAAAAGTGTTCCTATAAATTTGTCAAGAATAATCATATTCCATAACTTTGAGTTTTCACAAATCTTCTAGCTACACAAGGGCACTTCAAATTTAAAACAAACTTGAATAATATTTAGAGTAATTTTATTAACAGACACATGAACTTGGAGAGAAAGATGCAAATAGAAAATTTGAGATGCCTTATTCTTTGATGAGGCTTTCTATTTATAGATTTAAGAGCTCTTGGTACATGGTTTTAAATCTCGTCTCGTCTTGTTACCGGTCACGAGACGATATTATTTAGGTCAATCTCGTCTTTGCGGACGTACCGATTTGTCTCAGTTGTCTCGTTTACCAGTGATATTGTAGAAAATGGCGGTACAGGGGGGAAAATGATCAATTTTTAAAAGTTTAAGGACTAAGCAAATTATTCGACACAAATCCACTTATTTAGATTTTATTCACACCCTAACCATATATATATTCTCTTAACGTGTGTGTATTTTTTTTTTAAATTAAACAGTTAGAGACACTTTAGATTTAATTTTACGTTCATTCCGTGTCATTTTTTTGTCTGAAACATCACTAGAAATAAAACTCAGTGGCTAAATTGGTATAATTTCAAAATTTTAGTGATTTATTTGGCTAGATAAAAAGTTTAGTGACTATTTTATGAAAAACTGAATAGTTCAGAGATTTATTTGTGTTTTTTACCTTTTTTTTACATTAAACTCAAACGTTAAACCGCTAATTCTAAGTCTGGATGGTTGCTCGGGATACGGAAATACTCATCACACACACTATTACTAAGCCCCATTTTTGTTTTTTTTAAGTCAGGATTATTGAAATGAATTTAAACTAATTATTAATTTTCTTAGTAATATATAATCCTCAAATCTCTTTGCTGATTTTTTGCTTTTGCATTATTGATCCATTTTTATTATGTTCTTGTGATCGTGTAGAATATTTGATTTAAATAGCTTTATGAATCATATTTATCACAATTAATTATTGGATTAGTTAATCTGGTTTGGTTTATGAATCATATTTGTGTATTTGAGATTAAATGGTATATATATATATATATATATATACTCAGTCCGTTCGCAAAAAAAATGATCTATTTGTTTTGGCAGTTTTGCAGTATTTAATCTATGATTTTTTTTCATGAATGTTTAGACATTGAAAATTAAATATTTCATATGTATATCATAATTTGACATCTATATTTTCTAGATATATTTTTTACGAATTTTTTAAAGCTATTTATCTTTATTAAAATTTGAGTCAAATATTGAATTTTGAAACAACAAAAACGAATGGATCAATCTTTCATGGACGGAGGGAGTAGTAAAAAATCAAGATGAACATAATCAGGATGAACCTTTAACCAGTTAATTCTATCTTCTACATCATCATCTCCAATCTTCACCTTAACCCAAACATGCAAAACTAAAATTACAGGTAAATCCACAACATTCACTACCATGACAAGAACTTGCAGAAGTTCCCATCTTTAACAGTAATAAAAAAAAATTCATGCTTTTCATGTTCCAAGCAAGCTAAACTGACACAAGACAGATCCAATCCAATTCTGTAAAAATGTGAAACATTTCCATCATAATTCTTACTAGTAATTTGAGATTAAGTCGGATCATGAACAGTACAGTCAATCGGAGAAGCTTACGTGGCGGCGGAAGGACCGAGAAGAGGGTTCTCCTTCAATGGCTGAAAAGAGAACCTCCCCAAGAAAGCGGCGACGCATTTCGGCGAATTCTCCGGGCAATTGTTAACGTACATCGCCGCCGTGAACAGAACGATGTTAGCCAGCACGAACGTCGGGACCAGCCACGGGACCCAGCTCCTGAACGGCCGGAAATCGATAAGCTCGTCGTGCGATGGATGCGGCGGCCGTCTCCGGCGATCTCGCGGCGGAGAAGCCGCATCTCTTATGTTTTGGTCCTTGGAATCAACTGATGATGGCGGATCCACAACCTTAACCTCCAGCCCGGAATCGAAATCCCTCCTCATGAAGGGCCGGGGAAGAAGAAGAAGAAATATGGAAACTTTACTTGTTATTTGCTTTCAAAAGATCATCTTTTGTGTAACTGCAGATTGTGTTAGAAAACATGACAAAGCTTGGAATGTTCCGTCTGTTTGTCGGACAGGTTTTGTTTGTGAAGGGAGCAAAGAAAATCTGTTAGCTAACATAAAATGCAAATAGAATTGCCCCAAGTTTGCTTTATAGTCTCTTAAAAACATACACTTGACCTTTGGGTGTGATCACCTCTTTTCTTGTGTTGCGTTTTGTATTTCTAAAGTGCTGGGGTTTTTAGGTCCTTTCAAAAGTAGTACTCCTTTCATTCGTGAAATATTTATCTATTTATTTTGATAATTTTATAATATTTAATTTATAATTTAGTTTTATAAATATTTGAATATTAAAAATTAGATATTTTATATGTATAATATAATTTAAAATTCAAATTTTTTAAATGTATATTTTTTTAATTTTTTTAAATTATTTATTTTTATTAAAATTTAAATTAAATATTAGCCAGTATATACTAAGCAAAGACATCAAAGTTATTGTTCATCTACAGTGTTGTTGGGATAAATAACAATTTTGGTCTTTTCCAGTGATTTGTGGAGTTGGTTTGGTTAATGGGTCTTTTTTTATTTATTTATTTATTTGTGTCATATATTTTTTGGTATATTATAAAAAATTTCTTGAGGTTTGGTGAAACTTTCAGTTTATCCTCTCTATTTTAAAAAATATGCAGTTACCCCTCGGAGCTTTAGTGAAATCTTCAGTTATCCCTCTTGACTATTTGTGGTGTTAGTTGACCTTAAGCTTGTTAGAGTTAACTACTCTTATTGTCACTAATATATCTAACCCTAACACTTGAAACCTAAGATTTTGTTTCTCTCATTTCTCGCTTCCCAACCGGCCACCCTCTCTAACTGTCGTTGTCGTCTGATCACCGCCACGATGCGGACGAGCTTAGGCCGGAGAAACGCAGGCGAGCCCATACCGTTACGACACAAGTGAGCTCGAGCTACAGATACCAAC
>JBBYHH010436972.1:0-11509 GCA_038382905.1 Daphne laureola
TGTTGTCCTAAATCCATCAAGGAACAACAATTTAGCTTCAATTACAATTTTTGCCCAATTTTTGGATTTCTCTCTCATGAACCCTAAATTCACAATTCTTCAATTCAATTCGAATCAAAGCTGTAAAACATGTTTCTAGCTCTCTATTAATAAGAAAACATGTTTACCTTTTCAATTGAACCAATTTGGAACCCTATTGCTCCAAGTTAATTTTTTGCCCAAATCTGGAAAATCCTTCAAAGTATTGATTTGGGAGCTTGAATCTTGTGAAATCCTTGTTAATTCATCAATTCTTGCATGAATCCTTTGTTTCCATGCAATTTGGGTGCCTAAATCGTGTCTATGGTTGAGAGAGTTAGGGTTTTAGTGAGAGAGAGGAGAGAGGATGAACACAACGCAATTGAAGAAGAAGAAGCCTATGATCATTTTTATCCCCGGACCTCTGCGGCGTCGTCCCAGCGCCGTCCCTCTGCCGTTATTCTACTGTGCTATCATGGAGCCAAGCAGATTTTCAGCACGGTGAACACCGTCCTATCACCGCGCACCACGCATTCAGACAGTTCATCATCACAGCGGACGTCGTGTTGCTGTCGTGCTACCGGCGCAGATCATGAAGCCTGGCAGAAAGCCCTCCTGGCGGGCGCTGTGTCATCACCGCGCTACCACCGTGAGTGCGAGATCAGGAAGAACACCATTTCGGTGAATGTCGTGACTTCACCGTGAAGCCCAACCCAACACCTTTTCTTTGCAATTTTCTCTTTCCTTGGTCGCGGTGGTTCCGGTGGAGTTCCGTAAGGCTCGGGCCACCCGTTTCCAACCGTTCAAAGTTCGTTTTGACCACGACCAATCTGTTAACTGTTCTCTCGGAGAATCATACCTCAAACTCTCCCGATCAAGCCGTTAAATGTACTTTCTTTTCACATAAAATCATGACTTTTCCATAACAAAATTTCCTTACCTTTTTCCGGTGAAGGTCCGTCGATGGCCATAACACAAATTGTGACTTCCACATGTCCTTGGTGCTTTCCTTCAAGATTTTCCTTCAATTGATCCATGAATAATCTTAGGTTCAAATCATCCCCTTCCTCTTAAAAGGACTCATCCTAGAATCTAAGAAGCGGAATGGAGGCCTTCAAGAACACTTCACCCAATATAAAAAAAGAACAAAGGGTTTTCCGTTGTAGCTAAAACATCAACTTTTCCTTACCAAGAGCAACCTTTCCTATGATACCACTTGATACATACCTTCTTAAGGCTGGTTGGAGGCCTTAGATCCTTGATCTAGCTCTTAGAAGGAGATAGAAGATAGAATCTGGCTCCAAGCACCTTCAAGGCCGAGATTTGGTTGACAACACTTGGATGTGCGTTGAGGAGGAGATGAATCTAGCACCTCTATCCTACGGTGGTGGTAGCAATACTAGATGTACTTCCTGAGGTCTAAGAATAAGCCTCACGGGCTGAGATGGAAGAGGGATAGGTGAGAACCAAGCTTGAGGAAATCACTTTAACTCAAGTTCATCATAAGGGTTCTAAGCTATAAAGTATCCCAACTAGCCTTATATATAAGGTAAGTGGTGGCCGCACTTGGTTCCTAACCCTAAAAAAATCTACTTATAATATTCTACAGGTTACCTAGGTCACACATGTGACTTACAAGGGTGAAATGATTAGAAACGTAGGTTAACCACTAATTACATTATGCAAAGCCTTAAACATTTCCTTAAGGGTCAAATACTTAGGAATTCAAAAGTAACCTATCCTAAAAGGGTAAGAGACGTTGGGAAACATGTGAGTCTGATTTGGGAGCATTTGGAGGTCATTTTCCAAGAGTTTAAAGATTGGGGGACAAGGTGACATCATCAAATTTAGAGCTACTTGCACATAAAGAAATTAGTCTATAAGCTTCATTTGAAGTCTGATTGAGATGCACTTATGCTTGTTCGATTCCACTTGAAAAGACCTATTCAATGGTGCTCATATTGGCCATGTTTGGGCATTGACCATAGTTGACCAAAACGTTGACCAACTTTAACCGCAACTAATTTGTCTTGAATTCTTCAATTTGGCGCTCAAATTGTGACTTTCACATGTCCTCGGTGCTTTCCTCCATGAGTTTCCTTCAATTGATCTATAAATACTCTTAGGTTCATGTCAAAAACCCCAAAACTTTATGTGATGCATTTATTCCTAGCATAAATGGTTTGCTACAGTCTGGTAATGCCAATATTGGAGAAGTAGCTAAAGTATGTTTTAGTTCTTGAAATATATTGTTCAGGGATAACCCAAAAAGGATAGTTTGGTAAAGAAAAAGTAATTATAAAATAAGGATAGTTTGGTAACTTTAAAGGAGAGAAGTTTCTATTTAAGTAAACTGTATAATTTTTCAGGGACAACCCAAAAAGGAAATGTCCTCTTGAAGTAGTTTTATTGTCCCTCCAAGACCATTGCTTCTTTCGAGACCTCCTCCACCTATCAGTGGCCAGATTCATGACACTCGCAAGCTCGCACAAATCATGTATCACTTGAGGCAGCAAGATGGAGACCTTAGGGTTGTGGGTTGTGAATAGTAATGTCTGCCGGACAGCCCTAGCACAAGCTGAACGTCTCCCCATGACTATCCTATTGAGCAAATCAACTTTGTCCGCTAAAATTGCATGCGGGTGCTTTCTTGCCTTCAAGTTGGTGTGTATGATCTTTCTAAGTACCTGCCACTAAAGTTGTAGAGCATTTCTCTCTAAGTAGACCCTTCCATTCTCATGCTCCAAATTTATCTCTCACCCTTCTTCACATAAATGCCTCACATCATTCTCTTTCATTTCCTCATCAATCTCTTGTTCCGCATCATCAGGGTCGTGGGCCAATTTTAGAAAAGCCTTTATAGCTAACAAAAATATTTTCAGTTCCTTACCCCTCACGTATACCGTGTGCAGATCTCCATCCAGTGCTTGCCTTGTAACAAGATCTGCATATAAGTTAGAGTAAAACTCCATGATCCAGCTCTTGTTCACTTTGAGGATGTACTTGTGCCAATCCAAATTGGATTGCAAATCCTCGAAATCCATCATTTCATCATTGGACAAGTCATAGGTGACTTGCCAATGCATGTCCCGTTGGTTGAATTTATCTTTGAAAACTGCTGGAATCTCTTGATGGAATCTTCAATAGTTAGGTATTTTTACTTCCTAGTGTTCTCACGAGGTACCAGAATCTCTTCTTCCGAATTTGATGGTGTGCTCGGGATGGGGGCTAAATTTATTTTCCCTGGACAAACACAAAAAAATGTTGTTCAATCTCAAGAATACATAAGAAAATGTACATGTGGAAGATTGGGTGTGAACATACTTTGTCACACATGGTGCAACACCTGTATGGTAGTTTGCATTCCACAAAAATGATTATGTTCACCAATAGTAGCATTTAACACATACAAGTCATCTAATTTAATCAAGGATAATACATGCTCCGGGATGGCGTATTCACTCAGAATAGCTGCTGGCCAGATCAAATGTTGATCCTCTTCAAGAACACTTAGAGCATAAATCTTAGATAATGGGACTTTCTTTCTCAAAAGCTCATTTACTCGAAAGGAATCCATAGTTAGGTTGAAGATGGATGAGATAAAGTGTACCTAAAACTCAACAAAGCCAAGAAAAATATGGAAACATTAAATCAAAATAAAATATATGCAAACAAACAAGATACACATACAACCTATTACACAACACTCTCTCCAGCAACGATGCCAAAAACTTGTTGAGTGCAAAAGGTGTATTCTTTTTAGCACTTTTTTCAATCCAAGTTTTTCACTTATAAATACCGTTTTTTCTAAGCCCCAAGCGCAAGGATCGCATGTAGTAAGTGGCTAATGAGCAAAGGTGTGAAACCCAAGGGAAATTGTTTCTAACAAGTATAAACGATCTAAAATGCTAGTGTATGAAAATGTACGAATAAAAATAGAAGAGAATGCTAGAATTTAAAGATTGATGAGTTGGTTAAGTTAATTAATGAAACTTAAACAACAAGTAACTAAGTCAACAGTGACTTAACTAACAAGTAAGGTCACCAATTGAGTTTTAACTTGATAAATGAAAGTTCTCCTGGGGTTTTCTTACTAAGAAGGGTCTCATTATGGTTTTAAGCATGGTCTTAGAGATGTCTTAGGAGGGAAAGTTCACTCCCATCTCTAGGTAGCATAATCTAACCCTCTAAATGATACACTTAAGCACTCTCGTGCATCAAACCATTCCCTTAGGCTTAACAGCTCCTAATCACCCACTAATTAACCTCTAAAAGTTATCTCTAACCTCTCGATGATTAATCAATTACTTCTTGTGGTCCTATGTTTAATTAATTCCTCTCATAGATTTAATGGAACACTTAGAAAAGTAAATTGCACGAGACCGCACTACAACATACCATGGATGAGTTAATGAACAATAATCAATATCCAAGACTGATCATGCTTGCAAACACATAGTTACACCCCTAGAAAACAAACGCTAGGAGAAAATTTACTCTACTCATAATCACACATACTCCTAACACATATAAGCAAGGAAAAAAGATCAAACATGGATGAAATAGATAAGATAAATGAAAGAAGGAACTCTATTAAGGTACTTCTCAGCATATCCTCATAGACTCCATCAATCTTCCATCAAAAGAGGGCTTAAGAGCACTAGGAACACCTTTAAAAGTAGTAAAGTTTTCTGTAAATTCGTACTAAAAATTAATTGCCCTGAAACTAACCCTAAAATTATCTATGTATAGTCTAACAAAACACTAAAATGCCCCTAACAAAGTTGGGTAATGAAAAAATCTGAAAAGGGCAATGTTGGTGTTTAATAAAGGCTGGAATGAGCTAAACACGTGAAAGTACGATGAGGTCTGTAGGCACTGGCGCCATATTGAGGTGCCATAGTGGCACCTTGTGCCACCCTATTTTTCTCTAGACATGTACCTGCTACAGCCATGTGTCACCCGGAAGTAGCGCCATGTAGCCTCTTCCACTCAGTCATGGCGCATAGTGTGGCACCTGCTCAAGTGGCACCTACACATGGCACCTTGAACATTGAAGTGTTGCCTCAGTGTGGTGCCCTAAGTGGCACCTCAAGCTTCTTGTTGTTATTTTCTCTTTGTCTCAAATTGACATCATCTCTGCAGTCCTTTCAAGGTTTGTCCAATTAGACCCCAAATTTCTATGAACTTGCAAAAGATAAGCACCGCAAGTAAAATGCACCTAAACACTGATAGAAGACATAAAAGATAACATTTATTCATGGTTAACACCTTGAAAATGTGTGTGTGTTTGCACATAACACAAAATAGGATTGTAAAACCTGAAAGGCTTCTCTAGATGACTCTCTCATATGATGTGATCAAAGCTAGTGTAGATGGATCTCTATTGTATGCAGCTTTGCTCGATGAGTATTTTAGAGTATTTGAGCAGAGGATGATGAAGATGAGTAGTGTTAGCTTTGTACAATGTCCATAATATGTACTTTGATCGATTCTCTTCTTCTTCTTATCTTTATCCTTCTTCTTTATATAGACTTCAATATTGCTATCATATGTAGAGGAGCGTCTTGATGTATATCCTAGCCGTTATGATTGAATCCTTTCCTTTTTTAGTGTTTTCAAACTGTTAAAAGATGTTGAAATAGTTGTTTTAAATCTTTGGCATTTTTTGTCTTCTTCATTAAAGCGTTGATGAAGACTTGCTTCAATAACCTTGATGAATTTCTTCAGGCTTTCTTGATCATCTGATGTTTGATAAGACTTGAATACTTCACAAATGTATTCTTCTTTGATCCTAAGTGGATAGCTTCACCATTCAGATGTCTTCAATCTTCCAAATATTGTGTTTGCTTCTTGAGCAAAATGTCATCAACATGTTGATATTGAATTCATCAAACGATTGAGTGATTTATGTTCCTTTCTTGAATGATATGCTATGATTCTTGCCATTTTATTCTTAATTCAATTGGATTGATGTCGTTTAAATTCAAATATCCATTCTTATGCATGTTCTTCAACAAATCCTATGAATGTGACTAAGAAACAAGTTCACATTAATCTTGAAAATTATATTTAAATATGTATGCCGAAATAATTGTAAACATCGAAATTATCACAAAACATCTTGTTTTATTTTTATTGTTGTGATTATAACCCAACAAAATTTTCTATTACACCGAGAACAAGATTAATTTTCAAAATCCTTGACTTTATCAAAACTTTGCAATTTAGTCCTTAAGATTTTGGTATCATCAAAATAGATGGAGTGTCAATAAAGTCAAGAAGGCATAGTGAATGGGTGGTCAAGACTTTGGTGCCAAAGGTTTTATGTATGAGTGATGTGGTTGGTTCAGTGCGGATTTTGATATGTTTTGAGGTAATAAACCCCGTTAGAATTTTTCCCAGGCCAACATCCCTCTTGGTGTCCATGTCTTGCACAATGTAAAAATCTGGCTAAAATGTTACAACACATCTCAAACTTGTCAAAGAAAGTAAATAGACATCAAACTTGGGCACATGTAGAACATAGTCAACAGTTACTAGACAATTTATACGAGTTAATACTCTCAATTGCATCTTTCCCTCCATTAAGCAATACACCAAAATCACATGATCCTTTAACAATGTTGTGTGTTGGTGAAAGATGAGATATATGATATGTGGCTCCACAATCCATAATCCAATATAATTTTGATGCGAGCCATGTTGTATACCATTTTTACCACGTAAGAAAATACCTCTTGCATTGGAAGATGAGTAAATATTACTCTCTATCCATATTCAATTATTACTTTTGACTTTGAAACTTTTGTTTGACTCAATTTTTTAGTAGAAAGAATTTACTTAGAATATTGTAGAAAACAAATTCTAGAAACTAGACACATTGATTTAATTTATATATATAAGTTGCTTAGCTTTATATACCAAAATATTGAAGAAAACAATAAATAGGTTAAATGCTTAAACGAAACGTAACAATTAAAAAGGAACGAAGGGAGTACCATTTTTGTTGAGGACAAAAGTCATGTACTTCTATTCTGAGTCATGATAGTTATATTGTCAATAGTACGCTCTTTCTATAAGCTAATATTGTTCACATCATACATCTTTATTCTTGGTAATACAGTCTTACCATGCCATTTATAACTAGGGGTGTGTACGGGGTGGGATGGTGCGGGACGTGGCGGATAGTAAGAAAAATGCTATTCGTATACTGCAAGGTGGATATCTAATTTTAATATCTGAAAGTGCCCTGCACTACGCGGGTACCCACGTCACGGGTACCTGTATGATGAATGGTTTTCGCAGACTGGGGTGCGGATACCCGTACTATCAATAAAAATAACAGCATGAAAAAAATTAATCTTTAAATCCTCAATACATGATAAATAAGTAGTTAAATACACACAAAATCCACAACCATTATGAAAATTATTCAACTAAATTTTGTGAACGGACAAAGTAAAAATAGAGTTACTTTTTGAGTTTCGACATAGTTATAATAATTAAGATATATGATTTCTCCTTGACATTGAAATTTCTAGCATATTTAAACTATTAGGCTTCAAGACCTTAAGAGAGAGGTCCTTATAGAAGTAAGAGCATAGAAGGTTATTGATTGTCATGGTGTTACTGGGTTAACATGGAGAAAGTAGCAGTGGATAGTTCTTTCTTTGCATAATGATAGTCTGTAACACAACACTTCCAAGTAAAAAAACAAATAAGCCATAAGTAATCAACTAAACTAGGAAGATCTAGAAAAACTAAAAGAAAATACCAAGGAAATATCAGGCTATGTACATGATACATATAAGCGAGGACAGAGCGGGTACCCATGATTTTTTACTGTTAAAACCCGAACTGGATCCGCATAAGATTGGTTATCTGTTTATCGATTTCTCGGGTTTCTAGTTTCTCGGTTTCTTGGGTTTTTCAGTTTCGGATTGCACGAATCATAGCAGGTTAATGGTTTTTCAGTTTTTTTTAACACCTCTATTTGTGACCCACCAGAAACCCCTTGAGATAAAGCATAGATCCACCGTATGCGTGTCTCCCTCATAGTAGGTACACTTGATAGGCTTACGATGGGAGGAGCATTTTGGTGTGGCTGATGTGCATGTAACTTTGTTTTTGTCTAGAAGAGTACTCATCATTCATATTAAGCACGAATATTGGAGTAAGACTCGTTGAGTCACGTGAGTAACTTTATAACTCTTTCCTTGTCTTCTCTACACAAAAACTCCTTTATAACATCACAAAGACACTCAATAGGCTTCTGATATGAGCTAGATCATTCCATCACGCCTTGAGTTTGTGTATAAAATATCAAAACAGATTGGGAGTCTTGGCAGCATTTTGTTACTTTCTGACGGATCTGATAGATCCTTGAGTCATTTCCTTGAGA
This sequence comes from Daphne laureola, assembly GCA_038382905.1. Taxonomy (NCBI): domain Eukaryota; kingdom Viridiplantae; phylum Streptophyta; class Magnoliopsida; order Malvales; family Thymelaeaceae; genus Daphne; species Daphne laureola. The sequence continues at coordinate 8,423 of JBBYHH010436972.1, forward strand.
GAACCTGTCGTGAAGACCATTACATACAGTTGATGATATGTCTGAGAATATCAAACTACATGCAATGTCAGGATGGATCAAATGGATGGCCCAAGTCAGAACCATATCATTGCATCACTGTCACATGGGAAATTTGGGGTCGGTTGGTAGAGGTGTTTTTATAGTGTCATCGATAAGCCTAATTTTGTTATTGGTACTGAGGCTAAGATGCGTTGATCGATTCCATTCCCTGTAGTTATGTTCATCAAGTGGGGAATTCACTAGGTTGAGTACCAGTGTATTAGAGTGATATAAGACAAGTGGATTAGCAATTTCTATAGTACTGGTTGCTGAGTGTCTGGTACAGGGTTTCTGTTTCAGTCATGTGTAGTAATGGTGTATTGAGGTCTGGTTATGGAAGAAGTAGGTGGTGGCTTAGAGAAACTAGTATCGGTTCTCCAATACCATAAATAAAAAACTACTATATAACAAAGTAAGAATGAGCTATAAATCTTATGAATTCTTGTGTATGTTAAATTGTTCAACTTTTGGAATTCTGGTCACACCAAGACCATTTGAGGTAGTACTTGAGCTCATAGAGCTAAGTTTAAGCTCATAGGAAGCTATATGTACCTCACCTAAGCTTAACCCAGCTAGGAGTAGCTGGACTTAGCTTACCATAGCTTCAAGGTAGCTAGAAGTAGCTTTCATCAGCTCATCTCAGCTTAGTTTAGCTTGAAGTAGCTAAACTTAGCTCATAACAGCTCAAGTGTCGCTAGGAGTAGCTCCTCTTAGCTCAACTCTAGCTATAAGTAGCTAGACTTAGCTCAAGTTAGCTCATGCCATCTTACTCCAGCTCACAGGATCTGGGAGTAGCTTGGCATTATCTCATCTTATCTATAAGTAGCTATATCCATCTTATTTTCAACTCACTATAGCTAGAAGTAGCTATACTCAGCTCCAGTCCAGCTCAAGTTAGCTAGAAGTAGCTAACTTTAGTTCAAGTTAGATAGAATCATCTAATACCATCTCATGTTAGCTAGGAGTAGCTAACATTAGCTCATACTAGATAAAAGTAGCTAGTACTAACTCAAGTTAGTTCACAAGTAACTAACTCCATCTCAAATTAGCTAGAAGTAGCTAACTTCAGCTCAAGTGAGCTAGTCTTGATGAAGAAGTGACTTTCAGCTCAAGGTGACCTGAAAAGAGCTCAAGGGAGATCAATCATATGTCTAATGATCATTTTAAATGTCTTTGTGACATTTCATCATGTTTCATTAGTGGTAACACCTAATGACACCCTTTCAGTGAAAGTAGGGGTACTTTGGTAAAAATGCAAGTCAAAGTGGAGGATGTATGCACCCTGTCACATGAGGCACACCCTTATGGTGGTAAATACCTCATGTCCATCCTTAAGGGTATTTTTTAGGTGAAGAGGTGCCTCCCAGGAAGTCACCATTTAGCCAAAAAGGGTGGTTACCAAGTGTTGGAGGCCTTATTAGTGTACTAGGGGGGAAGTAACTTCCCTAGGCCAAAAGGATGCAACCTTTCGGCCTAGAGGGGAGTTACAACCACCCTTAGCTCTATCCTCCTTGTCTATAATTATATGGGAGGAGGGGCAGGCCTCTACATCATATAAATACACAAGATTTACTTTTTGTTCTTCTTCGTCTTCATCTTCTTCCTCTCTTCACTTTGGCTGAAATTAGTAGCACTTCTCAGGAGTATTATGGGTCAATATTTAGTGTGTACCTTCCACACATACAACCCCTTAATATAAATTCAAGTTATCAATTTCCATTTAATAAAAGGATCCAACACCATTAAAGGAAATAAAGGAAGAAGTCAGCCAACATCAAGAAGGATCATACATTTTCTAGGAGCAAGGATTTGCAATCCTTAAGCTATTTTTTCTGGGGAAAGGTATGCATTTAGTCACCTAAATTTATAGTCATATATTCTGTTCTTATCCTTTACTTGAATGCAAGAAAGAGGCATGATTAAATCAAAAGAAATCATGCTATGTAATCAGCCACTAATGTGAAAGTTGGTGAACTTTTCTGCATGAAAAGAGATTCTAAGAAGATCTAGAATCAACAAATGGTATCAGAGCTTGGTTATTAGATCTATTTCATGTTAATATGAAAAATAATAATTCGGTTGAAGCATGTTAAAATGAAGCATGAGGCCGAATTGAAAAGAGTATGAAATTGTGACTATCTCTTGAACTTCATGTTTAAAAGTTGTTAATTTCATGAATATGATCAATACTGAATCCGAATTTGAGTATGTTGTTAAGAATGATGATGAATCATGTATATTAACACTTATGTTCAATTCGGCCATATGTTGGTAAATGATGATTGAGGCCGAAAATGAATGGATACATGAAATAATATATGATGATGTATGTTCATGTTTGGCCAAAAATGAATTGTATGTCAAGTTGATATGTATGAATCTTGAATGAGCATAAGTGCTCTTGAGTATTTTCAAATAAATGTTCTTACTTAGTGTATATGTGTTGCATGCTAGTGACATGAACATCCTAAACTTGAACTAATGGCTTTACTCAAAGATTATCTTTTTTTACTGGTAATCCTGTCGAGGAATTACCACTATGGTGACATGAGGGAGTTGAGACTTAGTTCAAGAATCCATCAATGAATTGTCCTTAAGTTAATATCTCTAGCGACCCTTCTAATATTAGAAGCAATCCTATGGTGGCTTATGGGTGATGAGATATTAGTTTGAGGTGAAATTCATATAAGTGTTACAAAGCTCTTGTCACATATAAACTTACACTATGGTCTTTACTCTAAAGTTTTATAAAGTGCATTCTATCTAGGAGGTGGGTTTTAAGTGGGACCATTGTGACCCCTTCATCTTTCCTAGGAATGTACTTATAAAACTAAAGAGTTGAGAGACTATAGTATAAGGTTATGTTACATGACTGACACATGTATATGTTACATAGCTTAATGTACATGTGACAATCAAAGAGAACCTTCTTAGAAGGCTCATTAAGAATATATGTATGAAACTATGGAAACATGTTTGTATGTTTCTGATTGAGTGTTATATGCACCTCTTTTGCCATGTATGAAC
>JBBYHH010437083.1:0-11509 GCA_038382905.1 Daphne laureola
TTTTAGACACTATCGATCAAGTTATTAAGATCAATATGTTTTATATTAACGAATGTAATAATTGAGTCATACTTGTACCCGTGATATCGTCGGGTATTTAAACTAGTTCTCTATGTTAGGTTGCGTTCTTTGCCATGTAATATTATCAAGAAGCTGCTACCTCTGTCCCAAAAAAAACATTACACATTATTTATTTTTTTGTTTAATAGTATTTAATTTTTGATTTATTTTCATGAATGTTTAGACATTTAAAATTAAATAATTTATATGCATATCATAATTAAAGTATAAACTTTTTAAATACTATGTTCGTCCCTAAATAAATGGTTCACATTCTTTTATGTGATGTCTCTTAAAAATTGGTGCATTTTATCTTTTAGAAATTTTAATTGAGTTATTTTACTTAAATATCCCTAACATTTCATCATCTATTACTTTAATTTTTTTACCAAAATTATTTGGTAGGGGTGAGTGTTAATGATGGAGGTGTTTTTAACCAAATTTTTGTCTTCCCTCTGTTTCTTAATTTGAGTACCGAAAGAAATGAACCATTTATTTACAGACGGATGAAATATATTTTTTCTGATTTTTTTAGAACTTTTCATATTTATTAAAATTTAAGTCAAACATTAAATTTAATTAGAAACAGTAAAAAGAATGTGTAATATTTTTTTGGAGACAAGAGAGAGTATTAAATTATCATTTTCTTTCTATTCTCCTCTCTCACAAACATCACATTAATTTGTAAATACTTCACCAAATTCGTAAAAAAAAAAAAAACAATTATGCAAAGAACAACCCTTACGAAAAAATGTTGAAGCCAGGTCAAGGGAAGAGTAACATCCCTCCAAACGGTTTACATTCCTCCAAATACCAGGAGTACGGAAAAGTTAACGGGGGAGTTCTGTTTCACGCGCCTCACGGCGTCGGCCATCGCATCATTTATCCAATACTCGATTTTTTTTTCTTTTTATTTTGATGAAAATCCAATACTCGATTTATTCCTCAAAACGTTATTGAACGTATATTTTACAATAACTTTTTCAAGTAATTATTTATGTTTTGAAAAAATTATCAATAATAGTTTTTTAAAATTAATTGTAACTGTTTTGATCTTAACTATTAAAAAATTCTCCAAAATACTATAATTAATTGAAACAGTTATTTTCAAAACGAAATATAGTAATATTGAATAGCTAAAGCAAACGAACTTAAAAAAGTAAAAGATAAAGCAGAATTGAGGAAATAGTGAATACTGGAGATATACTAGAAGAATAGAAAGATGATTTTTTGTTTCCATTGGAATAAGTTTTGTTTTACATTAACAATAGTTTATATAATTATTTTATCTTATTATCATGATTCAATATATTTTCATAATCATCTCATATTTTCAGATATTAATTATACATTTTTACTTTCGCATGCTATATAATCTTCTTATAACTAGAGGAAAGCATTATTTTTTACAAATAAAATGTATTATTTTAATAAACTTATATATGATAAATTTTAAATAAAAGAAAGTCTAAAAGTTTAACCGATTAAAAAAAGGCTAGTATTGAAAAAAATAAATGGAGAGAGTGCATTGCACGAAGGAGGTTGGGTTGGGGTTGAGAATGTAGAACGGTAAGGTAAAGTGTGGAAAGGAAAGATACGGGAGGTTATAGTATAAAGTGGTAGATATACATACATACATACATACAGGTACAGTAGAGAAATTACAAAAGAAGGGATGGTCTGCGTGTCGTTTTGCTCTCCATGCTTGCCTATATATATAGCTACGCACACATTTTTCCTCTCTTCTTCCCATTTTTGTGTTGTGCTGTGCTGTGATATGAGTGCAATAAAACAAGGGATACACATCGATAGCGTCTCATTCTCTCCAACAGCTTTAATGGCGTGAGAGCGTACGATGAGTGTTTGTGTTTGTGTTTGTGTATCTCTACGGTCCCCAGACAGAGCGAGCAGCTTCGCCGATCCTCCCTCCCTTCTTTGCATGCTTCACCCACTTCTCCCAAACAATTCCCAAAATCCAAATGCGATGAACCAATTTCATTAATCTGACGAACATTTCTTCTCACTACAAAGGGAACAACATCGTCTCCCTCTCTCAGCCACCCACGCCCAAATGCTACAAACTGGTAATCTCTTCTGCCTCTGCTACCTCCTTTTTGGAATTGGATCGGTATCTGTTGCACCTTGCCTTTTGATTTCCTAGTTACCTTGATCTCTCTTCCTTCTTTGATCTTCTTCTCTTTGGAGCAGAAGGGGTTGAGACGAAATCCACGGCGGAAATGGAGGACGACCGAGAACTCGAATTGTTGTTGAATGAGATCCCAGTTGCAACATCCAACCATTACCATGATCTTCTGCATCATGGTGATCATGTGTCCTCCTCGTTTCTGGCACACACATTCTGTGGCATGTCTGGTTTGTGCCATGATCCACCTAGCTGTAACAAGCATAATTGTGCCTCCCCTCTGAGCGCCTTCTCTCTGCAATCAGATGGCTCTTCCTCCACTTTGTTCTCCAATGAGAACTCTCTCTCTGATCATGGATCACCAACGCCTCCTCCACTGGAGGAACATGATAGGTCTCCAATCTCATGTGGCGGTTCTAAGTATTACCCAACTGCAATTTCAGAATTACCCGATTCACCCATCCCGCCGAGATGTGTCAATGGCACCTCCATTGATGAATCGCCTCTCTGCAGAAATATTACTAAAATGTACATTAGTAATGGTCATGAATGTGCCTCTGTTTTGGGGGATGTGTCCAGGAATTCGTGTCAGCTTCAAGATCGGATCAATCATGAGAAACAGGGAGGAGGATTTCCCCATTATGTGGGAGCAGCTAATTCCACTCCCTCACTGGGTTCTAAGTGTTGTTTGCCACAGCAGGAATATGGGGTGACTAATTTACTTGGCTCACAATTCTATCCTTGTGGTTTGAATAATATGTTTTCTCATCCAACTTCAAGTTCTTGCATTGGTTCAATGGGCTCTCAATGCCAAAGGACAAAAGAGCAAGCTAGCAACTATGCCCAAGGAGTAGTTCCTCTATCCCCACCTACTGCTTATTTGAATAAGTTCTTCAGGAATGATGGTGTCTGCTGTGGCCAGCAAAATGGTACTAATTGGAAGGAAGAAAGACGTTTACCAAATTATATAGATTATTTTAGGAGGTTGCACATGAACCCTCATCCAAGTATCAGTGGTGAGTATGATGCTGGAATGATGGCAACAAATGGAAGGAATAGATTACATTCAAGTCCTAGAGTGCTGGACGGCGCACTTGAATCTCTTTCCAAGGAAGATAGCTTCATCCTTCAAGGGGAATGTTTAAATTATGTGGCCAATAAAAGGGTTGGCCATTTAAGGAGGCAGAACAAATCTGGCCCGCGTGAAAATGGGTTGAGCAAGCATCTTGAGAGGACACGGCTTGATGGCCAGAGCCAAGTTGTAGGAACTTGTGGAAATGCTAAATTCAACAGTCACTTCTTTCCATTGCCTAAGTATAACTCATTGGCTGAAGCTCGTGGCTATGTCTACTTGCTAGCAAGGGACCAACATGGCTGCCGTTTCTTGCAGAGACTTTTTGATGAGGGTAGCCAACAAGATGTGCAAATAATATTTACCGAGATTATTGACCATGTTGTCGAACTCATGATGAACCCGTTTGGGAATTACCTCATGCAGAAGTTATTGGAAGTGTGCAGTGAGGAGCAGAGAATGTTGATCCTACTCATGATTGCTGAAGAACCAGCACAGCTTGTCAGGATTTCCTTAAACACCCACGGGTATGTCATAGAAAATCATCACTTGTTCAGTTACTGATTTGGATTTAACTTCTAACATTCTTTCTCTTTGCTTCTTGCAGAACTCGTGTAGTTCAGAAGCTGATTGAGACACTCAGAACTAGGCAACAAATTTCGTTAGTTATTAAGGCCCTTGAACCTGGATTCCTATCTCTTATAAAAGACCTTAACGGTAATCACGTCATACAGCGTTGCTTGCAGTGTCTTAGCAGTGAGGATAACCAGGTGACTGCTGCATCTTAAATTGTTTGGTACCATTTCAGAATCTCAGAGTCTTGTTTCCTTAGGTCAAAATTGCTGAAGTTCCATCACATGACAGGTAAAAAATCCAGAAGTAGCAACTATATATTAATAGTCCCTCCATCCCACAAAGGATGAAACATTTTTCTAGGCATGGATACTAAGGTTTTGAAGAATTGAGAGTAATAAAGTAAAGTTGGTATAGAAGACAAAAACAACTTTTTGGATGGAGAAGGGAAAATTGAGGGTAATAAATTTAAAATAGTGTTAAAAGGTTTCCTTAAAACAAACGTTTCAACTTCTCTGTAACAACAGAAGGAATACTTTCATCCTTCGTGCGATGAAGAAAGTATAAAATTATTGACAGCCTCATTACTGAAAACATTTTCATCTTGTTTGAATTCGTCGGAGTCCACTGTTTCTTATGTCTGTTCAACACAAGATTGAATCCAACCTGGCTGAAACTACTCCTTAATTTGGGAAATAGCAAACCATATTTTCGAATAGTATTTTCCCCATGGATTAGCTGGTCATTCCGGTGGACAGAATTGTAGTAATTGACTAAAATTCTTGGATATAGTTTCTTGGCCATATGTTTCTTAACCTATTATACTGGTAGAAAATTCTTTGCCTTCTAGTCTATGGTAATGCAAAAAATTTATTCACTAGTACATGTATGGGCTTTGACGACTTGACAGATAATACATGGAAGAACGTTTGAAGGATTAATTGTCTAATAAAAATGTATAAGGCGTGGCATATCTACAATAAATAGGTCCACATAATATAGAATCTTAACTTCTCAGAAAATTTTAGCACTACAATAAGGTAAAAGGTTTCTTTAGTTGAAAGGAAGTAGAGACTTATGACCAGTGTCTCAGCTCAGTCATGAAGGAATACCTTTTCTTGTTCTCTGTTTGGAACTGTAGATGGCCCTGTATATTTCACTTAAAACTTTGCTTATTTTGTCAATGACACTCTTTTCTGCTTTGAGCTTGTTTTTGTTAAGATAGAATTCTATCTTGATTAACTGAGATATGGGTACAAAAAATGAGTGCACTATAAGTATAGTGTCAGGCTGAAAAGTCTACCTATAGCTTTTATCAGTTACAAGTGATAAAGAAGCTTAATCTTGTAATACTTATATTCATGCTTGGTGATGGTAACTTTCCAGCACTGTTCTCCTCTCTGATTTTCTGTAAAGGTTATTTGGTTTAGCATAGAGCTCAGACCGGAGCATTTAGAAGTATTCAGGACTAAGGAGCTTATATAACTTCATGGGACCTGGAATTGGTTCTGGTATTTTTTATACAGATGGTTAGTTTCTCATCTATAGGAATGACATAATGTTTTTAGGACTACCAAAAGATTATCTTTCATGTCATCGATGTTTAAGGCTCAAGCATAATCCTCTGTATAGCCTGGCATCAGTTAAAATGCATGTGGTGAAGCTATGTTTTTTTAACATTCGAATATCATATTCCAAGAACTTAAATCTACTGCTCAGCACATGCTATCGTACGGGTTCACTGTTAAATGAGTTTTTCTCATACTTGGTTTAAGGGCCAAAACTTGTTCTGGCAAAATATTAAACTTAACGGTGGAGCAAGAAGTCTAAAGTGGATTAATGTCTCGATTACTGCTAAAAAGTATATCTTCATATTTCATTGCAGTGCTGATGCAAGAATTTATGTAACTTTTCCAGGAACAATTTAACAGCTAGAACTTAGTAAACGATGGAGGGGATAGCGTAATACCTTTGTCATGTTTAATAGATTTTTAATGCTAGAAACCTACAAACTGATCACGTTTTGTTAGACCCAGAGCACTTGCCATCACCCATGTGTCAGTTTAACCTCCACTCTTTATTTCAGAACTTGAATCCCCTTAGCTCCACAGTGCTGATATGTTCAACAGCTAACTCTTTAGCATCTGGAGTAAGATTAATCTTCTTAACCGAAACTAAACCTTTTCTAGCAATTTTCTTGAACCCGAGGAAGCAGAAACTGGAGCCATCTGACCCTAAGAATGTATAAAGGTTGTAGTTTTTTTGTTGGCAATTGGAGCTCTATTTGTTGGGGGAATCATGGGCGTACAATGAGTGTTTTCCTTCAACATTTGTTTTCCTACGCAATTTCTTCCGATATACTAGTAATACCGAGTGTTTTTTCTCCTGTCTAATTTTCAGTTTATTTTCGTGGCTGCTACAAAGTACTGTGTTGACATTGCAACTCATCAGCATGGTTGTTGTGTTCTACAACAATGCATCAATCGTTCAACTGGAAAGTACAAAGAGCATTTAGTAGCTGAAATATCTTCCAACGGACTTTTACTTGCTCAGGATGCTTACGGGTAAGAATCAAATGCTTTTAAGATTTGCCATTCACCTGATTATACAACACAGAGGAAACTGGTGAGCTCTGAAAGTAAGACTGTTCATATCTAGGCTGTTGGTTAGCTTTCAGCTTGATCATATCTTTTGTCCGCTATATACTATTTTGCAGCAACTATGTTGTTCAGTTTATATTGGAGCTCAAGATCCCATTTGCTACTTCATCTCTGATCTCACAATTTAGAGGGAAGTATGCGCACCTTTCTACACAGAAGTTCAGCAGCCATGTGGTTGAAAAATGTCTAGCAGTATTTGATGAAGAAAAGCGGTCAGAAATCATCCGTGAATTCGTTTCTGCCTATCATTTCGAACAGCTGCTTCAAGATCCACATGGAAACTACGTTGTTCAGACAGCGCTTCGCTTCTCTGAGGTTGTTTGAGAAAGATCATCTTCTCTTTGTTTCAATAGGGAATCTTTTACCTCAATTAGCTTACATTAGTATTGAATTGAATGGTCTTGTGTTCTGACCTCCCAAGTGTTGATGTTGTTCGTGTGTTGCAGGGCAGCATGCATAATTCGCTGGTTGAAGCTATCGAGTCCCACAAAGCAGCTTCACTTAATAATCCATACTCCAAAAGGATCTTCTCCCAGAAGCTTCTGAAGAAGTGATGTACAGTGATTCTCATGGTTTTGTCCCCTCTCAGCAAGGAAATAACTTTAACTGTTGTTGTTCTGTCTATGTAACGTGCAGCTTGTTTGTTGTCCACTACTAAGTCTGCTCGGATTTCATCCCCAGAAGAAGTCTGAAGTTGGATCCTTTTGAATTTTGTTGTTTGTTCTCCCACCAAGTGTCCAACAAGCAGCAGGCGTTTGAAGCTCTCAAATGCTTATCAATTTTGAATACTAAGTATGTATTAGCCTTAGTTACCATGTTCTACTCCTCTTGCAGTAAAGGATTGGGTGATTATAACAATCACTATTGTTCTTATCCCATGAAATAAAAAACAAATAGGTTAGTGGATGAGGTGAGCTGAAATCTTGTGTTCATGATCCTCAATTATTTGCCTCATTTTGTAATGAATATTGAAATTTACAATTATCACTGTCAAAATTTACCAGCATAAGATTAGCATCCACAAGAGTTAACGGGGATAGCAACCTGAGAACAGCAGCATAATAAGACTATAAAGAGTTGTATAAAAGCAATGGTCGGCAAAGAAAGTCATAAAATATTGGGCACTATGAGAATTCCACAGCCTACCGCACAATGGCAGTTAGGCCCTGTGTTTGTCCCTTTATAAGGAAAGGGACAATTACTGTATTATTTCCTGATATGTATTTTTAATTTTATTAAACAATTTGGATTAAAAAAAAGCTTGAAGTTTTTCAAGAACTATACTATAAAGTTTCATGGATGAAAATTGGTAAAAATTGATTCCACATATTCTTATTGTTTTTTTCTTTTTGTCATAATAACACAGTTTTTAACTTCAATACCTCATCTATTTTCTCATCTCGTACCTACACTTTCTAAAATAAAGGAAACAAAATAACACATGTTTTCGTAGGGAGTTTTCTGAAAACGATTGCTAAATGAGCAATCGAATTTATAAAATGACCCACGCTGCAAGATTTCAAGAGTAAGCATTTTGAACATATTATCCACAACTTTTTCTCTATATTTTGTTTCAAAAGTAAGAATGAGACACCTCATGAACTACTTTTCACCTATATTGATTCTCTCTCTCCCATCACAATAATAGAATTGGGGACTTCAAACCTAAATATTTTGGAGTGAATCATTTTTTTTTTCATGTATCTTTTTTTTCAGTGGTAAATAGTTGAGTTATCACTGATGATATTCGTACCTAATGTGATTTATCTAATACTATCTTTGTCCCAATTTATTTTAAGTATTTAATTTTTAATTTCGTGTTTGACTCAAATAATTATTAGGAAGAATTTATTAAAAAAATAAAAAATAAATAAATTTAGAAACTATAAATATTGAATTATCATTTACATATAAATTATTTAAATTTTTATATCAAAATATTGAAAAAAAAAAATTATAAATTAAATATTCAAAATAAAATGTTCAAAAAATTTTGGGACGAAAGGAGCAGTGAACTAGGAAATTCACCACACCTCTCTTAAAAGTCTTCTTCTTTCAAATACAAACAAGATCAAACCAACAGACTCAGATCTGTTTCTTGGAACAGAACGACACCACGCCCGTTACTGTGCTCAGCCTCCTTCTCCAGCTGGACTCTTTTCCTCCGCCTCCGATTCCTTTCTACTATTCAAATTTCATCACCTCCGCTTCCAAATCTAGTCCGATCCCACGACTATCACCTGCTCCAATTGAGATAAATTCCTTAATTTGTTGATCGATTCACATAAGCAACTCGAAAATTAGTTTGATTATTTCCAGGTGGTCATCTGTCGTCCGTATGAGTGGATTCGACTCAGCCGAGTTGCAGCTGGAGACCCTGCCCGAGTTGGCCTGAGTTGAACCGGGTCCGATAGAGAGATCCAAGTTCAATTCTTAAAGATGGACCTTTTTCTGTTCTTCGTTTATGGTCATCCCACTGTCTTTTTCAAGAGACTTTGTTTTGACCTTCAATTGAAATTCGGTGCTCCCGAAATCCTGAGATGATGGGTTGGTCAAAAGATTCAAACTTTGGACGAATTTGGAAACGGTCTTGAAATCCAGTTGGGAAGTTGGGAAGTTGACGATTTTTAGTAGTACTGAGTTCTTTTTTTGGCCGGATTTTTTGTGTGTTTTTCATCCCAAACTCATTTCTTAATTCATGGACTTTTAAACTAACAGCTGCAAATCTCACCGTGAAGTTAAAAAAAAAAATCACTACTCATTTACACACAAATCAAGTAATTTATATATATATATATATATATATATATTTTTTTTTTAAACTTTGAAGCCCCCTTACTATTTTGATTCGGTAGAAAGCAACACACTACAATTTTTTCTTCATAATAACATTGGATTTATTATCACGCTTTTTACATCCTTAAAGTAAGACAACATTACTACCAAGAGTATAATACTATAATACTGATAGCTTATTTGGAACCAAGCATTCACTTAACTCAAACTTTCCCATGAATTTTTTTTTATATATAATTGATTCAAAACTAGATAATTATACCTTTTAAAATAGTAAATTTACTTAAATTCATAATAAATCTTCAAAATGTAATGACATAATCTGTTGGATTAAGTTGGTTAAGCCATTTTTGAATTATTCAAATTATTTTAGTCATTATATATGGTTAAAATTTGAGAATTCATTTTGAATTTACTTAGATTTGTTTTCTTTAAAAATATAGTACTAGCACTAGGAGTATTTATTTATAGTATTTAAATAAATTACAGATAAATTAAGCAAAATGAAAATAGAGGTTGTTAAAGTGAGAGTAGGGGTAGCGAACCACGTGAAATTCGTCGTCCAAACTTTAAAGTGGTCCTCCAGGGACACGTGTCGAAAATCTACAGCCCCGCACTTACGTGGACCAATCGGAAGCGCGAAACTGATCGGATCTCTTCTCTCGTCCACGAATGCGGATATCTACCAGTAGTCTTGTTTTGATCTCCTGGCCACGTGTCACTTCCTGGCTCCACCCGTCTATTCATTTTATTAAAAAAACCTTTAATTAAAAATCGAAATATAATAATATGTTTTCGCCAAAAAGAAAATCGAGATAAAATAACAAAAATCAGCGCACCTGCCACTGCCACCGCCACCCTCCTTTGCTCTCTACAAACTCCCAAGAGGTGTTAGTTTATGCTCCGATTTTAGGGTTCAAGCAAGTTTGGGTAGATTGAGATCCAGCGGTGAAGTAATTTTCTACTGCATCCTCTGGGGATTCCTCACCTTCCCCCTCTACTGGCCTAGTTTTGATTTTCTCGGCGGAAATTTGGCTTCTATCGTCAGTTCCAGGTGGGTATATAGGATCAGTTGTTTGAGATTTAGGTTTTCGGTTTTAAGGAGTCGAATTTGTGTTTTTTGCTTCTTTTGGATCTATACAATACCTACTTCGTTAAGGGAATCTGAGACTGCTTTTTTATTTAAGAACGTAAAATAGGAAGGATTTATGATTCTCTTAAGAACGGTGCCAAGCAGTACGTTAGGAGTACTGTGAGCAGGTTTTTGTGATTCTTGTCAAGTTCCGGTTTGACTGGGGGATTTGGTTTGATAGGTTTTACCATTTTTTGGGTCAGATTGAGCTTTAAAGTTTTGTTCCCTCAACCTATTTTCTTTAGTGGAATTGCGGTACATGTCAGAAGATACGAATTTTTATAATTTTAGTCCTTGAATGCGTCCTTTTGAAGTGGTTGGAGTTTGAGTGTTCCTTCCCTCTGTGTATTTGAAGTTCTTCTTGGCTCGACTTTCACCTTGTCGCCATGTAAATAATCTTCTTCTTTATTCTCTTCTTTGCTTGACCATGGCGAAGAGTATAATACTGATCCTGATCTCGGTCTCAATTGTGTATCAGAAAGCATTTTGGAGGTCCATTTTCTGCGATAAACATGAGTTCAGATCAAAAGGTAGCATCTGGCTTTAGTGGTGGATAGAGGATTTAGTTGGAATGTCAGAGTTGTGCATGTACGAGGTGAGCATCTAATTATGTATTTTATAGATTGCTTAAATATCTCAGTGTTAATGCTGTTTATGGGATGAGATGCTAGAGATAGTTGTCGCATTTTAAGCTTTGTGTTTTTATATTTACCAATTCTTGAATATTCTGCAAGCTGGATTGGTTATGGTTTTGGGCCAATAATCTTAACCCAACACGGATTTGACGTACCTTTATCACCTTTGCCTTATATTCTTGGGGTCAAACAAATATAACACGGAACACTGATTATTTCATAATCCACCAAAGACTGACATGTCAACATGAAAACGTGAGTAGCACAATTGGATCGTATATAGTTAGAATAGATTTCTTCAGTTCATTTGCTTTGTACTGACTAGGAGGTGGAAAATCTAAGGAGTTCTTTTCTTCCTTTGTGTTACTTATTTCTTAGTAAAGCCTATGACAGGCCTCATTTTGCCAAATCATTTCTCTTTCTATCCTTTTTTAACTG
>JBBYHH010437194.1:0-11507 GCA_038382905.1 Daphne laureola
TAGATGAATGTGTCTAGTTTTTTTTTCTTTTTGATTTTTTTTTTAACAATTTCTTAGTGAAATTTTGACTCAAACTTTATCTACTTTGTTAACAAATTTGTGAAAACTTGAGTGGGACACGAATACTAAAGTATTAATTGCATTTGAAGTTGTCAATGATTCTTCATGCAACCACAACAACTATTGTGAAAAGATCATTCTCGACTATGAAGATTATTAAGAGCAACTTACGAAGTTTGATGTGTGAACAACTTTTTGACCGATTGTTTATTATATATTTAAAAATGAGTAGTATTTGATTGTATAAATATTGATGTTATTTTATTTCATTTTGACTACATAAAAAGTTGTATTCATTCAGAAAGTTGTGTAATGTTGACACCGCTCACAGAAATTCATGGATCAGCCACTCCTTCCACTTTTACCTTTTTATTTTTTTCAACTTTTCTCTTTACTAATATGGAGTATCTAGTACTATCAAATTTCATTACCAACAAAAGAACACGTTTGTTTTCCAGTTTCGGAAAATGAAACAGAGAATAATGTGCAATACATTGTCTTCTCTTCCTGTTTTTTAGAACAGGAAACTAAAATTTAAGAAAATTTCTCAAAAACGGATTTCTGAACCAGACAACATGTTTCCTTCAATATGTTTTAACCTTCAGCTTCTAAAACATGGAGTGGAAGATCTAATCTAAGTACATTTCTGAATAAAGAAGACGCAGAATTAAGAGCAAGAATTTTGCAATTAAGTACCTTTTGTCTATGTTCAAAGGAACCATCTTTACCTCTTGAGAGGGATCCCAAGTTCTTTTGAATGATAGCTCAATTTGCTCTTCAGTCTCCAGAACTACCTCAAAACTTGTCCCCTTAATCCTGAAAGACAGTGAAGTGCTTGATTGGTAAATAACCTTAGTTGCACTATAATTCATTTCCTAGCTAATAACAGAACTGAAACAAACAAAAACAATAAACAATTTTTCCCCTTTCTTTTAAATCTCCATGCTCTCTGATAAAGCCAAACATCTTACACGTCGAATTTGCCAGTGGTTCCGGTGCTTGTAGGTGAGCTCCACACAAGATCCCAGTACCTGACATTAGCAAACATCTTAAACTTCTCACTTCTTGTTCTGTTTAGTAGAGAGGAAATGCAGAAGCAAGGAATTACAGTACCCTCTGTTGGACTCATCGTTGAGAGGTTCAAGCAAGTTGTCTATGCCATTATACTGTATTCCTGTCACAATTCCTTCGGGATTTGATAACGTCACCTGGATAATGCCATTGTCCATCACCACCTGCACAGAATGGCGAACCGGCCTTAGCTTCACTGCTGATGCATAGAGAAGACAACAAATTGAGAAGAGGTCAAGACGAGAAATTACATGTTTATCTTGAATGAGCAGTCTAACACCCAGCGAAGACATAATGGTCAGGGAATAATTAGAAGCAATTCAACAGCAGAAATCTCTGTATACAACTTTCTGTATTGATGAAATAATGACTTTGGAAAAGCAAGTGATATACAAAATTTAAGAAGCTTTAAAAGGGTCTGAACCTTTCTTGAACCAGAGAGAAAGCATACCCTGGATGTGTCGCCATCCATTGACCTGAATCCTCTCCACTTTCTTTGCTTGGTCGTTACCACAGTTTGGTGCATATGATAGAACCATAGCCGTGCAAGATTTGCCATGTCATTTGTTCATTCTCTAAGGAAATTTTGGTGTCGCATTTCATGAGTTTTGTTTATTTTGCCATGTAAATAACAAACTCCTCTATAGTCCTGGATGAGTAATGTCCCTCTCTACTAGAGTTGACCATGTAAATTTTACTGCTCTCCCTTATCCTGTTTCACATCACCTAAGTTAAACATGGGCAAATCTAACACTCTGTTTGGATAGAAAAGTGCAACTACTGTGCTAGCAAGTTTTTCAATGAAAAAAATAATATATATATATATATATATATATTGTTTGACATGTTTTTCTCTCCCCATTTCCTCCCTCCATTGGTTCCCATTTCCCCGTCAGCTCCCTTGATTTGTTGTGGGAAAATCACTACAGCACGATTCTGAGGTTGCTTGCCACATAAACAATTTAACTAACAACATTGCTAGTTGTTTAGGTTGAAGTTGTTGGTTAAAGCACAAGTATACCACTTTCAAAACTAGGCGGAAGTTTGAGGCAATCGAAATTCCTAAACGCGAAATGTGTGTACCCATAAATATGGAAATGACAGTCAAGAGTGTTTATCTCTAAATCTTTCCGAATTTTCCTCCCACTCGAGAGAGTAACCAGAGACCTAATCTCACCTATAAAATGGGTCAACCTTCAACTGCAACCCCCAATTATTGCATGGAATTTCGAGTAAATCTCTGCATGGCGTGATTGTACAAATTGACTGCTATCATTGAGAGAATGACAACAAGAGTTATTTGGAAGGTTTCTTTAAAGCAGTCGTGTGAAAGCTTCATGATTTACAAATTTATTTCATGTTTTTTTTTATACAAAAGGGATCGGGGATTGGGCATACCGAAAACTCAAACTCGAGACCTCTACAAATATTTTAAAAACATGAATACTAGGTCAAGTACTTAGAACAATTTATTTCATGTTATATTTATAAAATAATTAGAAGAATATTTTAGAAACAAACTGTTACCACAATTTATTAATGTATCAAAGTGACAATTTTGTATATCAAAATCTAGAAAAATATAAAAAATTACGTAACTGTAACGGTATAAGGTACAAAGATCTTTCAATGGGGGAAAGTTAAGAACTTTCAGATATAATAATCTATAATAATAATGTGACGGTTTTTTTGCACCCGATAGTTGAACTTTCTAAAATACGACCCATTCACAATTTCTGAAAGGGAAATGAATGAGTATTGACAGTCAATCGTGAAGTAACGATCAACACATTTCACACAAATCATTAAAATTCCAAGAGCAAGCAACTCAACTCTCACCTTAAGGAACAAGCAAATTATTTGTCATTTAATTAGAATTATTACATAACCATATCATTCCGGAAAAGCAAATTTTCAAATAGGAATTTTTTTCCTGAACAAATTATAGAAGAAATACTCCCTTTTTAGAAATATCTAATAAATATTTTTTTAAACGAAACCAAATATATTATTTTTCAGATTATTTTCCGTTAATTATTTGTAGCGACCGTCTTGTACATTCTTAAAAAAAGGTAATTTCTACATTCTAAATTTTAACTTCCTATGGAACCTCAGAGAGAGAGAGAGAGAGGGGTACCGTTCTCTGGATTTTTAAACCCTCTTATAGGTTAGGAAGGTTGTGACTGGCCCAAACCTCTCTGGAGTCTGGATAAAAAGGAACCTGATGATGAGAGTATTTATTCATAAAAAGGAGCTCCCCATCATACACAAACTGTTGATGATTTTATATATACAAATAAAATGACTGGTATCTGCCTATTGCTTATTGTAAGGAGAATATACATATTACTACATGGTACAGAAAAACAATGTGTATGCATTGAAATCACATCAGCTAAACTGTAGAGGAAGTTGGCGGACCTTCTAAGCGGATATAGTCATACATGAACCCGATGAAAGGGCTGTTGCTTCTTGGTTGTTTGAAGAAGATGGTATTTTCGCCATTAACAAACTGACCACCTGGTATGTCCACATGATACAGTCGGTAGATTCCATGGATTCCATGTCTAGCAATCGCATTGTCTCTCCCTATTAGACCGGTTGTGAAAAGGGGACGGTTTGTGTTTGGATTGTTGACCCGAACCTAGGACACAGGCAAAGGAACGCCAAAAGAGAGGCGAATCTCATAGCAGTGAGTCATTTTAACATACGGGTGTTCAGTTTCAACAATAAATCATAAATCATTTTTGCTGTTTACCTGTAACTCTGCCAAAGTGGCAGATGCAATGGCCACTCTCAGCTTGTAAGTACTGCGTTGATCCACATTGTCAAGGTTAAACTTGATCTGCCAGGTTGTTCCCTGACGAGAATCACCTGTGTTCCTGACATTTAAAGAATTGTTGTTGAGTACACTGGACAGTTTGAGGAAAAGACTGTTGAAGAGAGTTTCACACCTGACGCCTTGAGCATAAAACCAGTCTCGTCTGTAGTCGCTAACACCGACAGTGTAAACTAGGTCTCCATCAGGATATAGTTCCGTATATCTATCCCACAGGCCATATTGTCTGAACCTGTTAAGAGGAAGATAACTTATCATCAGCACAGCATGTTGTAAAAGCAACTTAAATAGGTTCCTTCCACCTACAACAGCAGTGCATTTGCACTATCAAACATGAAGAAAGATGTCCTGAGAAAGTTATCTCAAAAAGCCTTATAAAAACCTCTTAAATAAGTATGATAGTAGTTTGTAAGTATTTCAGTGTAAAATAGAGGTCCTTTTTTAGTGGGCTTGGAGAAGGCTGTATTCTTTTGGTGCAATACTCCTATCACAAATCAAAAGAGAGAAAATTTGTAAGGGAAAATAGCGATGAAAAATGGAGGGAATGTGTAAATTTCAAAATATCAGGATATTAACTTTGGGAAAACACTAGGTTGTCGGTTTATCAGTTCCATTCCTCAAGGCTAAACAGAGCTTCTACCAATCCCAAAAGGAACAAAAGAAAGTGATAACCTTTGCCTTATGGATAACTATAGTATTCCCCACTACTATTAATCCGATCGAAGATTTGTCAAGATGATGGGGATAACTCTTTACTGCGAACCTGTCAGGATGATTGACAAAAAGCTTGTTGATATACTTCGGATCAGGATCAGGAGCATAAAATTCTGCAGCGGTGCGATCAGGTACGCCTATTTCCCACAAAGTGGGACCATCTCTCGGAGGCTCAAATATAACATTGCCCATTTCAAAGTTGCAACCTGTATGTAAGCCACTGGAGATAAATAAGACTTTCCATTTCTTTTGGTACTTGGTCAAGAAAGACATGGAAGATTAAATAATACCCGAGTTTATTGTAAGGATATCTTCATTTCTATAATCTCCAATAAAACCTGGGACCCAAGCATAAAGATTGTAGTCACCAGTGCATATATTTCTGATGGTGAAAAAGCCATTCTCATCAGCTCGAGTCCAGAACTGGTAGTTCTACAAAACCAAATAGGAGATTACCAGACTTAGATGAAATAAAGACAAGTGAAGCAACATTTTGCAAATTCATAATTCTACAATATACGGAAGTATTTATTTACAGTAGAATCTCTGAATAAATGACCAAATAAATCACAAAAATATGCTATAACATCATGGAAGCTCAAGAGGTCTAACAAAGGACAAGAGAATTAAGGAAGTAAAATGATATTACAAACAGAATGGAATTTAATACAGTCCTCCAACAAGCCTCAAACAATGGAGTTGTCTATTTCCACTGGCTTTAGATTTCTAGACGAGAGTCCTCCAACCGTGATTATAAAAAAAAAAATCCACGAAAATAAACAAGTACGTTTGAATAGCTTTTAATTCCGGTAGCTTCAAACAGCCTTTTTAAAGGTGTCACTCTACTTTCAGAATTAAACTATCAAATTACTTGATGAAGTAGGGTATTAATAAGAAGCATGCATGTCTACTAAAGAAAACGGTTTCAAGAGAGATAGAACTTTCCTTTAAGGAAAAAGAAGCAAGAGGAGAAAGGAAAGGTGTTACCATAGGTTACCAGTGCTCTTATAGGACAAGTGCCAAAATGTTACCTTGCATTCTTGTTCCCAAGATCCTGCATTTCCTGGACGAGCCAAGCCAACATATGCACCACCGCCTAATACACAGTCATCACAGAGATACCTATTGACAGTTGTAAGAGCTTCAAAAAAATTCAATCATGATATGGTTACCAAAAAAGAGAAAGACAAAGTAAGAAGAAAATTCAGAGGATGGGGAAAAGGGCAATGACAAATTCCATAGGAAGTACTTCATATTTATTTCTGTAATACAAATGAAAAGAAAAAAAGTTAATGACTATCCTGTAACCTAATTCTCATGTGCTGTATATAGCAATTTTGGAACAGACAAACAATCAATCAGCTACTTCATACTGCCGACTATTTGTAGACAGCTACATGTATCTATTTCATTTGGTTGGAGGCGAGTTCATCCATCAGATTTAAGAGGCAATATTTTTACTTGCATTTCCATATATACGAGTAAGTTCAGCTCTAATATAACCTGTTTTCAGTTGTATCACATCTAGTTACCACTCTTGTACACTGGTTCATCAACTGGTTTATATTTGATATGACCAACCAATCTCGTGACTAAACCATAAGATACTGGTTGCATGCATATCTTGTGTTAAAGAATATGACCATTTCAGTTACCAACTTCTACTCCGTTTAATTTCACATTATAAGGTCTTATCACCCTTTCCATAAATAAAAAAAAAGGTCTTATCTCCATTGATTACCTGTCTCGAACTAGCAGCCTGCCACTGACAGTACCACGTTGTTCTGATTTCTGAAAATCCTCAGAAGCAGGAAAATTGTATGGCCACTTTTCAACTTCACCCATCATCTGCAACACATATAGGAATTTCAAACATAGCACAGAATCATTAAATGTCTATTGATGAGATAAAAGAAAAAGAAGCTTGAAGCATCAGTATACCTGTAGCTTAGCTTCCTCCCAAAGCCAATGTGGATCTTCCCCATTAGCTGCGGAGTTAAAATAGATAAAGACAGGGCCAAATACTTTTTTCCAAGGTTCACCCGGTTGAAATTGTGGCATCATGTATTTTCCAGCATAATGTGTACTATGGAACATCTGAATAAAGCCAAATTGTCTAGTATGAATGCAGTCACAGCTGATAAGTTCAGCATTTAAGGCTATGTTACTTAAAAATTGTCATTTGATCATACTTTTCTAAAATTGTCCAAAAAAGACATGCTCCAAGATGTGCTACTTACAGCCAGAGTGGTGGGACCAACATGTGAAGTTAGATTCTGCTTGAGAGGTCCACCAGATCGAAATTCGTTGCTTGGAGTAATTTGCCAAAACCCAACAGGAGGTTCAAATGATATCCACCCATGAACACGAATATCTTCATTTTCACAGGAATACTGGTACTTGTCATCAACCTGAAATTCACATAAGCCCTTTCAATAATTAAACACCAAAAACAAAGAAACTTCCGACCTTCCCTTCCTTAATGCTATCAACTTTATCAAACTATGGAGGGGCACAAACGAAAAGAAGCAGTATTTTTCAGATTAGGTTGTGTTCGTTTGCCACAGAAGTTTTTCTCAATCTGTCAAATGAAGTTTTTCTTCAATCTTTTCCTCTCATAAAAAACTTCGCATCATTTTTTTTTTTTTTTTAACAAAACATCCCAACAAAAACACACACAAAAGAACACAACCAAAGAAATCAAAATGAAAAGTGTCTATCAGTCATGATGGATAAGTAAAAGGCTGTTCAAGTAAAAGTAACATATTGCCTCTCCCGCAAGTCGTGGATCAACAGGATTGACTAGCAAGACAGCCTCTTGGTAGGCCAAAGGTTGGCATCTTCCTGGAAGTCGATCATCCGGAAGGGGCATGAATCTTTGTCTATTATCTGCCATAGCCATATAGTGAAACCTATAAATCCAGAAGTCCGGAGGTCAAATAATCATGTGACATTTAGAGACTTGGATGTCTTTTTTTCCTTCCAAAAAATGATCTCAACTAGATGTCTAGATTATTTGGACTCTATACAGTTACTTTCATCAAACTTATCAGAAGCAAACTATACGATGACATCGCAGGAGAGAAAGTTGTAGTTTACTTGTCCTTTCTGAGCTTGAAAGTGATCCTGGTTTCTCCAATTTCAAAACCAGGCCATTCTGGTAAGTGTTCATAGATGGCATACGAATAAAAGCCTGAAGAACCACGAAGCAATATAAATCTGTAATATACAAGAAACACACATAATCAGAGGTGTTGCAAATTACAATAGTCACTTAGACAATGAGGAGTTCAGCATGGACCTCTTATCAATGTTCAGAGGAATGTAACGACCCTGAAGGGAGGGATCCCAAGTTCTTAAGAATGACAGCTCAACTTGGTCCTCATTTGCTACTATAACTCGAAAGATTGTTCCTTGAATCCTGCAGAATCTTGCTTTAGGTTTCAGAGTGCATGGGCAACATGAACAGTAATTACCATAACTTATTCAGGGGAAATAACTTGAGAATGTCATTCCAAATCGCAATAAGCTGAAGAAAAAAATCTATGAGGATGTACAGAGAGCTAAAATATTTCACGAAATAGTTTATCTTTGTCAAAAGATAAAATCAACAGTTCATCTAAAATGCACAAAAAAAATTCTAATTAAGCATACATCTTTAATTGCCTTGTAAAGAAAACAGCATCGAAGTTCAACTAGTCAAGAATGAATGCAATCTTGCAATATTAAAAAGTGGGCAGCAACCTAAAACCAATATTACACTAAAGGAAAATAAGAAAAGTTCAAAATCAACTTTATGTCCTGATACATGCGCAACATTATTGTCCACAGAGTCCAGTTCAAGGTAATATCAAAGGTCGGATAAGTGGCAATGTTGTCGGAGTGAAATCATTTTTAATTATGCAATTTTTTGAAACGTACGGAGAATGTAGGAAAGACATACACATCGAATATTCCTTTTCCACCTATTTCATTCCAGTGAATGTCCCAGTACCTACAATTAAAACAAGAAGAACGATCAGTTCAGAATAATTAGTCAGGTGCATGGAAGCATTTTTTCTTTCTAGAATGATAAATGGTAGCAATAAACAATACAGATGCATATGGTCATCAAAAGATCTCCAATGGAATATGAAACAAGTTTTCAGCAGATGTTACACTTCATGTGAAGAGCAATAATTCAGATTCTTATCTCGGGCATTTAGATGTGCGCTGATGTTTCATTCAACCCGTCAAGCCAGTTTAATTATTCCCACAAACAAACAAGCATAAAGACACTAGCACCAGAATTGGGGGAAGAATAACATAGTAATAGAAATGACAAGGTTAAAGAACTGTATTCACCCTCTGTTAGTTTCCTTGTTCAGAACCTCAAGCAAATTTTCCATTCCACCATATCGAATTCCAGTAACTATACCCCCGGGTTTTGTTAACGTGATTTGGACTATGCCATTATCCATCACTACCTGCAATAGTTTCAGATCACCATAAACCAAGATCCAGAATCAGGCTACACTTTGTCAACAACAAAGGCTACCGTGAAAAAGAGGGATTCAAAACGTAGTAACCAAATGAAACAAATTACATGATGATCTTGAACATACAAACGAACCCCTTGAGGCGGCATTGCGGGACACTGATTGCCTCTCATTGGGTGATGGCCGAAATTAGGATCTGAAAATGGGCAACCAACAGTTTCAGAACAAGAGACCTGTCTCAAAATCAATGCAAATTTCAAGAAGTATATCAAGATCACCGATGCGTTCTCAATCATTTGGTGTTCCAAATCTCCTGGTGTATGGGTTATTATATACTCGTACATGAGGAAACTTAAACAGAATAAATTGCTCTACGAGACAAGAATACGAATTAAATGTCGTCGACCCAGACAATAAGAGTCGAATCAGAAATTAATCACGCCAATTGAACCAAAGTTACCAGAATCAATACGAGTCTCCACCTGATGATCAAATCGAAAGTGACGAATTTATTACGAGACATGTTTCTTCGTTACCTTGGCTTGCATAACTGCCATGTCGGCAACCGCCACAACCGGTGAAAAAGTCGATGATCGCTTGGAGGCTTCTTCTCATGCTCTGAAGGCTGAGCTTCTGTTCTGACCCACAGCGCCGGCGATTCGCGCGCCGACGGACGACGAGCGTATGAGTTCACGCAGGAGCGAAAGTGGTGACGGCTTGAAACAGGAGCGAAAGTGGAAAGCAGACTACTGCTTCTGAGTTCTGATGGTGGAGAGGATGATCGTCGATCGATTACAGAGGTTAACCATTTGGCGGGAGTACAGCGGAGAGCCGGAAAATGTTTAGGCCTGTTTAGTTGATGAAAACGGTTTTTATTTCCATTTCTTGTTTTAATTTTTATTTTTAATGTGTTATTTTTAAAAATAATTTTTTAAAAAAACATTTAGTTGCGAAAATGATTTTTTGAAAAAATATATTTAAAAACGCATTTAGTATAGAAAAATTTGACTAAAATCTTTTTACTGGTAAATACATTTTACCAATTTTAAAAATGTTTATCAAACACGTCTCTTTTCCATTATCTGTGGCATTTCGTCAAACACCTTCTCTTCATGGATAGAAACTAAGCTCCAGTAAAGGTTCGCTGATGGCTTCCAGAACCCCACGGCTCATTGATTTCCCTGTGATATGAATTCTCATCGTTGAAGAATTCTTCATCTTTCAAATAACTGATATTCAGCCATGCGACCTGTTCAGCCTCAGTCTTCCGCCGCCGCCAGTCCCAGCCGGAACAGCCCGCCGCGACGCCGCCCGGATCTCACGCTTCCTCTTCCTCAGCATGAACCCACCCTGGATGTTCCTCTTCCGCTTTCGTCGATCGAATTCGGCTTCCAACTCTTCGGCGCAGAGTTGTTCTGGTCCCATTCAGCAGATCAACTTCTCTGAACTCGAACGGATCAACCGGATCGGGAGCGGACCTGGTGGAACTGTGTATAAGGTGGTCCATCGCCCTCATCTTCATCCTATGACCACAATCATCCTGATGAGCATCACCGATGCCACCATCTTCCTCGTCGTCACCCTCCTCATCATCTTCATGATCCTTTATCGACATGGTTACCTCAGTATCGTGTCGCAATTGAGAGAGAAGGATGGATGAAAGCTTACCGGTGAGGCGACGACAACATCGAAATTTGGAGCTTGAAGAGGAGAACTTCCGAAAGTCGTCGAGCAAATCGCCGTAAGTCTCGAGCGACTTTCTAATTAAAAACTCAAAAAGACTGTTTCTAGATTTTAGAGTATTTTCAATGTATTGGAAAATTATTTTTCCAAAAAATAAGAAATGAAAAACTATAAACTAAACACTTTTTTTTTTTCTATTTTTCATTTTTCTAAAAACACACAAAAAAAATAAAAAACTTTTCTCCATCTAAACGCAGCCTTACTATTTTGGAGTGGCCACCACTAGTTAAGGTATAACTAAGACACAAAGTAGCAATATTGTTCTTCTATAGTATTTTGGGAAAATTTATAGATGAATAGTATCCGACCAATACCAATAGTGTGGGGTCATTTTATTTATATATATATATATATATATATATATATATTTTATATGGAATAAACATGTTTTGAATTTTAATTTTTCTTCTTCTGACGTATTGATCCCTCCAATTTTTTATTTATATGACATTATCCTATTTTATTCTTTAAGTATAGAGTGGTATTATATATACATTTATACATTTATGGAAGTTGTTACTATAGATGTACATTAATAGGGTTGTGCCACTTCATTATAATTTATGTCACTTTGTTATTTCTTATACATTTTTTATCAGTTT
>JBBYHH010437305.1:0-11506 GCA_038382905.1 Daphne laureola
TGAGAATTCAACCAGAGGTAGATGTTTGTCCCAATCACCCCTGAAGTCCAGTGCACAACTCTGCAACATATCTTCCATTATTTGTATCACCCGCTACGATTGTCTGTCAGTCTGAGGGTGATACGTCGTACTCAAATAGAGTTGTGTGCCCAACGCTTTATGAAACGCTTTTCAGAACCATGCTGTAAACCT
The DNA here is from genome assembly GCA_038382905.1 of Daphne laureola. NCBI lineage: Eukaryota > Viridiplantae > Streptophyta > Magnoliopsida > Malvales > Thymelaeaceae > Daphne > Daphne laureola. Next base: position 193 of record JBBYHH010437305.1, read on the forward strand.
TGGGTCTCTGTCAGACACTATGGAGTCTGGTACTCCATGCAATTGTACAATTTCACTGATATATAGTTGAGCTAGCTTTTTAAGTGAATCTGTTATCCATATAGGCTGAAATTGCGCACATTTCATCAGTCGGTCAATAATAACCCATACTGCATCATGTTATGCCCGCGTTAAGGGCATACCGATCAGAAAGTCCATCGTAATATTACCTGACTTCCATACCGGAATGGGAAATGTCTGTAAGGTACCTGCTAGTTTCTGATGTTCAATCTTTACTCTTTGGCAGGTAGCACATTCTGCCATGTACTGTGCAATCTGTTTCCTCATTCCTAACCACCATAAGTGAGTTCGTAGATCATGATACATTTTCTCACTTCTAGGGTGTATACTCAGTCTTCTAGAATGGACCTCCTAGAGAATTTCATCCTGAAGGGCCATGTCATTAGGCATGTATAAACGTCCTTTGAAATACAACAAACCCTACTTGTATTCAAAGTGTGGATGTATCACACCTTTACTTTCCCCTGAAACATCTTTCAAATCAGTGTCTTTACTCTGAGGTTCATGAATCTGATCCACCTACTCTGATCGGATGGTTAATGTGCAAATTTGAGCCTGTTCTTGTTATTTCCATTTATTCCATAAACTCACCAAGTCTGAATCCTCGACTCGGTTTCTAGTATCTCCACCATTCACAATCCCTGTATATTTTCTTCTCAATGCATCTGCCACTATATTACCTTTTTTGGCGGTGTACTCAATCGTGGAATCGTAATCTTTCATATACTCGAGCCACCGTCATTGCCTCATATTCATGTCCTTTTGGGGGAACATGTATTTTAAACTCTTCTTGTCCGTGAAGATCTGGAATTTGCTTCCAAGTAGGTAGTGTCTCCATTACTTTAGAGCATAAATGACTGCCGCCAATTCTAAATCATGTGTCAGGTAATTTTGGTCGTGTGGTCGAAGTTGTCTTGACCCATAAGTAATTACGCGCTGATCTTGCATCAGGACACATCCCAGACATGTTCTAGAAGCATCAGTAAATATCTCATACGGTTGAGTCAGATCCGGTAGAGTTATAATCGGTGCCTCTGTCAATATTTTCTTCAATTCTTGAAAACTTTGTTCACATGCCTCAGACCAAACAAACGGTTGACTTTTCTTTGTCAATTGAGTAAGTGGTGAGGCAAGTGCGGAAAACCCGGATATAAACCTTCGGTAGTACCTAGCTAATCCGAGAAATCTCCATATATCTTTTATTGTTCTGGGCTGTCACCATTCCTATATAGCTTTGACCTTTTCAGGATCAACTGCTATGCCATTTTCACCGATGATATGTCCCAGAAAGGATACTTCCTTCATCCAGAAATCACACTTGGAGAGGTTAGCATAAAGTTTGTTCTTCCAAAGTGTTTCCAGGGAAATCCTTAAGTGCTCCTGGTGGGATTCCTCATCAGGTGAATATATTAGAATGTCATCTATAAAGATCACCACAAAGGTGTCTAAATAAGTATTGAACACACTGTTCATCATGTCCATGAATGTCGCTGGTGCATTAGTCAGTCCGAATGGTATCACGATATACTCATAGTGTCCGTATCGTATGCGGAATGCAGTTTTTGGAATGTCTTCTTCTTTCACTCTTATCTGAAAGTAACCTGATCTCAAATCAATCTTGGAAAATACTTTTGCTCCTTGGGGCCAATCAAACAGTTCATCAATTCTGGGAAACGGGTACTTATTCTTTATCGTTACTGCATTCAGTCTTCTGTAATCGATACACAACCATAGTGTACCATCTGTCTTCTTTATAAACAACATTGGAGCACCCCACGGGGACGTGCTCCGTCCAATGTAGCCCTTTTTTCAGCAATTCATCAAGATACTTCTTTAGTTCATTCATCTCCACTATCGGCATCCGATAAGGAGGAATCGATATCGGTGTAGCCCCCGGCTGGAGTAGTATCTCAAAACCTACCTCCGGCTCAGGTGGCATTCCTGGTAGATCCTCTGGAAAGACCTATGGGAAATAACGCACTATAGGAATCTATTCAAGTTCCATGCGCATACCTACATCGTTAAGTCCGTGGTACTCTTCCTCATCCGTGACTGGGATCTGATCCATTATCTGTAACTCCATGCTGTGCTTGATAATTTCTATGTCTGGTGGTGCAGTAAGACGTACCATTTCACTGGCAAGTACGACGTGATGCTCAGAGCAATCTATTTGTACAGAATTCTCTATTAACCAGTCTATACTGAGTATTACATCGTACTTAGGTGTGTTCAACACCAATAAATCTGAACGTATCTGTTGCCCACCGATAGTCAATATACATCCTTTTGCCACTTCATTTTAAAATAGATACTGACCTCTGTTAGTGCGTACCATAAAAACATCTGGTAGTCGAATCACAGGTAGTCACAACAATGTTACGTACTCCTGTGAGACAATCGATATGGATGCACCTGTGTCAAAAAGTGCAACTGGAGAAGTACCATTCAGTAACAATTTACCTGCTAGTACACCACGTTACGCAGTGGTATCTTGCCATGCGGAGTCATCGTGCTCAATTTGATAAACTCATCTAGGCCTTGATTGATGTTGGATGGATGGCTGTGTCTATTGCTGTCTCTGCGGCTGAGTTCTGGAGCCGCTCTGTGCTACGCCACGACCTTAGTGTGCACTTGACTGTACTATATTGTCCTGGCCCTGTCTCTACGGGCAATCTTTGACCCAATGGTCGGTAGATCCATATTGGAGACATCCGCCAGACTGTCTATAACATACAACACCTATGTGGCGTCTTTGGAAATGCTCACAATACCAGGATCCATCATCAGTAGGTTTTCCTTTGCCTTTGTCGCGTTGTCCTAACCTGCCAGATCTGCCAAATTGGCCAGATCGGCCCGACCTTCTATTGCCTCAATGGGATCCTGAACCTCTACTTGAGCCTTGGTTTTTCTTTGTGACGGGTTTAACTCTCATTTCTTCCATTTCAACAATCATTGCCTTTTGTATCGCATTCAGGTATTTGGTAATACCGAGCGGTGCTACATACTTTCTGATGTCACCCCACAATCTGCGGATGAACCTCTTTGCTTTTTGTTCTTCATTTTCTTCATATTAGGATACATATCGGACAAGTCGGTCAAATTCTCATTCATATTCAGTGACTGTCATGTCTCCCTCTTCTAAGCTGTCAAACTCTACTTGGTGGCGATCTTAGGTGGCATAACCTACCCACTGTTCATGAAACAATTTGGTGAATTCCTTCCATGTAACTCCAGGGTCTCATCATCCTTTCAGGACATACTTAGCCCTTCTACCTTCTGTAATGTGTTTCCACCATCCATATGCTCGGTCACACAGATTGAATGTGGCCAGTGTAACCATGTCTTGAGAAGAAAAACCTATCTTCTCAAGCAGCTTTTCCATATCCGCATAACATTTTTCCGCAGATTCCAGTCCTCTATTACCTGTAAACCTTGGGGGGTCCAAGTGCTGAAAGCACTCCAACATCCTCAGATTCTTTATACCTATGGTACCCTATGTTCGGGACTTCTGGGCCCTCGGTGCATCTTCATCATCATTTGCTGTTTGGCAATGAAATTCACCTCGTCACTCACCAATAATCTATACCTGACTGTGTGGAGATTGGTCAGGAGCAACAATTTATGACCGTATCCTTCATGCTCGGGGGTGCCTTCTTTCATCATCAGAGTCACTTTCAGTTTTGGTATCTTCCTCAGCATCTATGATAAGAACATCAACCTCTTCACCATCAATATCATTATCATTTGTCATGTCGGTGAAGTCATCATCATTTTCATCTTCACCACTTTGTTCATATGCACGATCATCTGTGGTGTCATCTCGCGGTTATTCTACAGGGGCACCTTGCTCTGCCCTTGGCGCAAGGGTATCAAGAACTGTTCTCAACTGCCCAAACACCTACAGGAGGTTCTCTGGGACCTGACCTTGTGATGGTGGTGGGGGAGCTGGCTGTACTTGTGGAGGAGGATTGACATTTCCTGCCTCCTTTCGCTTATCGCGCTGTGAGCGGGTCTTTACCTTTACCATTTCAATTTCCTGTTTCAATCCATAAATAAAATACGTACAATGTTTAACATATAAACTTAGCAGTAGCAGTGTATCCTATGGTTATGTAGAGTAGATGCAATATATGATGCATGATGCAAATCTATCACACAGAATAATTTGCACCAAAGCAACAAACAATAGTACATTAAGCAATTAGACAATCCTATTTCCTTCCATTGAAGTAATACTCAAGTTAAATATGTCTAGATTAGAAGCCCCAAGTTTCATTGCCTGATCCTGGTAGTTCACGTAAGGAAGTGGCCATCTTCCCTAGGAGAACTATCCAGGATCAACCCAGTGAAACTAAGACCTACGTCCCGAACATATCCCAACTAGAGTAAAACCTTAACCTGCTTTGATACCAACTTATCACCACCCCCTCTGTAAATGACCTAGAAGAAGCGGATGTGGGGCCAGAGGGCCGTCGGAGACAGTTACTTTACCTTTCCTTACGCAGCCAGTACAAGGGGTTGATTCCTTAACCCGGCCCTTGGCTCTCAAATACTTATACAGAACCGTTTCTTAGTTCCCAGCTAGACCACCCGTCAGTCAAACCTTTTTAAATAATTCCATAGGTCTCAAAATTAAGTTCCGTAAATTTTTATATAAACTAGACTCACAGGGTTACAACCATATAAAATTTCATAATTTTTGGTCAAGCCAAAGGGTACAGTTTATTCTTCAAAGTTAGCCAAAAAATGCAGTTGTTTCTGAATTCTGACAGCACCTCGTTTCTTTCTTTCAATCCAGATATTTGTAATAACATACATAAAACTGAGCTCAGCTCAGGCCAGATACTCCAAAAGGAAGCTACCTCCGGCAAGCATTTCCTGATAAAGTAAACATGCAATCATACAAGAACCATAGCATGTAAACCATAACCATATATGAACATCACCATCATCAAAACCATCAACCGTGTATATTTCATACATGCATCAAAATACGAGGGTCTAAGCTATATGTACAATGAAAAATACTGCTACAGAGCCGACTTATCATTCTTTGCACCTATGATAAATCAGGCGTTCGGTTGAGCAATCACCGACTATCCAACCTATCAGTGTTGCTGCTGCTGCTGTAGCTACATATCAGAGACATGTGTTAAACCATTAGTACCAGTACAACATTCTATTTCGGGATATCAGTTCTGTACTCAATCACAATATCTGTAGCATTCTTTGGCTCACTACTGAAAACTCCCCTAACTGTACATTCATTTAACAAAATATAGGAGAAACAGTTAGTACCTCGGAAATCAAAATAGAAAATGGCATGACAGAATCTCAATCTGCGGCCCCAGATCCTGATGCTCCTGAAATGGGGAGATACAAGGGGTGAGTTCCGAGGAGAACTCAGTAAGGGGTTAGGCAGAAATAAAGGGGAAAAAATCTTTGATCATTGCCTGCAATGATAATGTTAGCATGACAGTATGCAGTATACAATATATATAAACATGGAAATGATATGCAATACACAGAACAGATCAGATAGTCAATCACGACGGCCCCCGATAGTTGTTTCCTAACCCCGGAGCTTTGTATAGAAGGCACGTAGTACTAGCGCGGGGATTACGGTCCACGTATTACCGTCGTTATTAGGTCTACCATCATAATCACGTAGGTCATGATACCGGGACCTGACATATCATCAGACATTAATCGTCCGGTTGAATGGAATGGTCACGTATATCGTGACTCCGGAACCTGGAACATCATCAGAACCAATCATCGATCATTAGATATCAATCATCAGTTATACCATGGTAATCACGTAGATCATGAAACCGGGACTTCGCAGATCAAAATCGATCGCTATGCGACCGAAGAGCATCGTCATCATAGGGAGCTGTAGTCCCACTTCAGTGTACCTGCAAGCCTTTACCCATACCTTGGAACTAGACTTGGGATTCACTGGGCCCTACCCTCGGACCGAATGCTAGTTTCAACCAGCCTATATACCATACATGGGGAGTATTACATATATAAGAAGGTTGAGTTGTTACCTATAAGAAGTCTGTCAATCTGTCAGTCAGTCTGTGCAGTCAAATCTCTGTCACTCAGGCGATCCTTGTCAATTCTGAACAATCAATACTTTACATCAATACTCAATTTTTTGTGTTATTTAACATTTGGATAATTCTGATTCATTATCTGTAACAATTCATTCATGAGCAATTTATCACTATCCATGAATACATCATTCATCTACAAAACATTACCATTCCATTTTCTTCAACATTCAACAATATAACAAAATTGCATAATTCAGACTTAAAACATAATCCCATCTTAGACATTGATTATCAACACATCACAAGTATCAAAGTTTCTTAGAATCAATCTAAGAACACAATTGATGCATCTAATCGATCTATTTCAATCGTTTGATTATCCATCAATTTTCCCAGAGATTTAACCCTTAGCTCACTAATCCGGTTGAAATCAATCAAAATTCAAAGTATTAATATTGTTCTAAATTCATCAAGAAACAAAAATTTAGCTTCAATTCCAATTTCCACAGAGTTTTGGATTTTCTCTCTCTAGAACCCTAATTTCGAAAATCTTCAATTCAAGCTGAATCAATGGTGTAGAATGTGTTTCTATCTCCTAATTAACGTAAAACCACGTTGACCTCTTCAATTGAACCAATTAGGAAGGTGTTTGCTCCATTTTGAACTTTGTCCAATTTCCAGAAATCCTTCAATTTGTTGTTAATGTTGTTTGGATCTTATGTAATTGTTGTTTTCTTGCTGAATCTCGGATGAATCCACCTTCCCCATGTGTTTTGGATGGATATAATTGGTTCCAGGATTGAGAGGGTGAGAGTTTTAGAGTGAGAGAGGAGAGAGGGAGCAAAAATGATGAATGAGGGAGATGAACCCGGTGGTCCGTTTAAATCAGAGTTGCCCCGACATCTTCTCCAGTGTCTTCATCACGCCCCCATCACGCCGCGTGGTTCCCAACTGGTGGAGTTTGGGCGGTCCTGGTGTCTTCCCAGTGTCTTCATGGCGTCATCATTATGCCGCAGCCCGTCATGCCGCCGTCACTCCCTGAACATGCCTCAATCACGCCGCAACCCTAAAAAACAACTAGTTCTTCATCCTCCCTTCCTCCGGCACATTCCGGGTGTGATCATCATGCCATCATCACGCCACGGCCTCCAAAACATGCCAGCTCTTCCATTTCATCAAATGTGGCTCCACCTTGGCGCCGAGGTGGTTCCATCATGATTCTGTAAGGTTCGGTATACCCCTTTGCAACCGTTCCAAGTCCATTTTGACTCCAACCATTTCCATATCCATTTCGTTGGAAAGCTACGCTTCATAGCCCCCCAAACATGTCGTTACCCATACTTAAACTCTAACATAAAATCATATCATACTATTAATAGAAATCTTACCTTTTTTCGGTAATTCTTCATCGGTGGCCATAACAGAAGCTGCAGACTAGCGCCTCCTAGCACCTTCATGTGCCTTGAACTGGTGCCTTAGCCTTCATACTGGGACCCGATGGTGCCTTACCATGCCTTTCCGGCACCTATTCTTTTAGGGGTACTAGTTGTATCTGGTAAACTAGCATCTCTAACCTCCGCTTGGTTCCCAAAATTACACCAATCTGCATCTAAGTCCCTATCTTTCTCCTTGGTGCAATTGTGTCCTTCCTGCAACCTTTAAAGCTTGAACTCCTTCATTTTCTTCATCACTTTGTGCACATTGAGCTCCTTTTCACCTCCAAATGGTCGCACGTACAATACTTCATAAATAATGAGTAAATTGCATTTTTTATAATGAAAATAGACAAAATTGATCAGTTTAATGCCTTAAACATGCCAGAAATATGTGAGTGTTTGTAAACTCAACACACCCCCACACAAAAATACATTTCTAGCCCCTAGAAATTCAAGCATCCAGGAAATGGAAAAGACTCAAAGACACCTAAACTGACCACCTACATATTTACAAAAATCCTATTTTTGGTGTAAGTGTAAAAAAAAATCAGAATGTGCATGCAATCTAGGAACTTTCTAAACTTTATGAACTTTCTTGCAATGAGAGCAGCTTCATCTTTAGTGTCCTCTTTGTCAGATTGAGGATGCTCTTGAACTTTAAGGGAAATGTTCTTTCCCTTGTTGAGGATTCTTTCTTCATCTCTTCCCTTCATTTCATATGTGAGCATCTTTCCAAATAACTCATCTATTGTGAGTGTTTCCATTCTTCCACCTTCATTGATTGCTTCTACAATGGTTCTCTAGCTAGGAGGTGTAAGAGCTGTGAGTATCTCATTGAATATCTTGAACATGTGTTCAATGCTCTACTTGGGCTCCATTGTAAATAGCTCATATGCTCTCCTTGGTGTCCTTGACTTGTGTAGTGCCTTCATAGATGACTAGGATCTTGTTCCATATGTCATGTGCACTATCATATGAGGAGATAAGATTGTATTGATTATGAGTCATTGTAAAGTATAGGATGTTGATAGCCTTGTGATGCTTGGACTTTTCGGGTACATAATATAATCAAGCATAGATTCAAGCAATAATGATCAAATAAATTTATAATCACCTCATTTTAGCCGTAACTATGTCTTATTGTAGTACGATCACTCAAGAATGAGGGATCGAACCCAAGAGAATCAAGCGTTTGGTGATTAAGCTTGCTATATGTGTTATTCATCATGAATGAAAAATGACAGCAATAAATTGAATGTGAAGATGGCAAGATGATGGTAGATTAAGAAAAATAAAAGAGAATGAATGGAGGGGAAGAAGGTGAAAAACATGGGATATGTAATCATGGGATCTCTAAGGATCAAGGTGAGTCCTAGTGAACATGTGTGTGCCTAAAATGGTGTCCTAGAAATGGTCATCTCTAACTCACAACCCATATTTTTCAAGGTTATCTCTAACTCCTCACAAAGAGCCCCTGATCCATAGGAATGAGATCTAGAACACATAACATGGAATCGTCCGCATATCATAAACTACACTAATCCTTTCAAGATATGGATATCTCATCTCTCCTACTCAATCTATTCATCAAAATAGTGAGGGTTCACAACACAAGTCTTATGTTATGTAAAGAAGTGGGTTTCTAAGCTTATGATTTCTTTCATCTCGGACAAGCAACCGCTCTCTCTAAAGAAGAGGCTTTAGGAACTCTCATCCTCTGAAGACACTCAACCGAGGGTCGATTCCAGCAATGAACCTTAACCTCTAATTGGTCCCATTGGCCCCTCTCAGACTCTGGATCATCCCAATTAACTAGCTCACATGGTCTCAATCAATGGAATCCCTCTTAGTCCAACCATCAAATGATAAGTAACACACAAGTAAGGGACCAAAAAACAAGCATGCATATATCGTAAAATACGCGAGAAGCTAGAATCTAAATATACGAGCATTTGATCGATCTCAAACATGTCTAATGTTAATCAAAGCCCTTTTAGACATTTGATCAAACACCTAGATGATATGAGTGAAAGTGGTCAGCAATCATACATATTTTCGCATAGAAATCACACAAGAGATCATGATCATGCACACAAGACAACTTCCTTAAAGCCTAGGCAAGATGAAGCTAATAGATAACATTAATCCTACCCTATCAATGCTGGAATCATGGATGAAAACAACAATCAATAGAAAAATGAGTAATAAAATTAATACAAACCACCTAATTGTGTTCAAGGTGGTTGTAAACCTAGATCTAGAGAGGAGAAGGGATGGTGGTAGAATTGGCCACAAAACCCTAGCTAGGTAACTTAAGGCTTTGTTTGTGAGGATGAGGTTGATGGTTATGGACCTAGAACCTTCCCACTCATATGATGGGACAATGAAGGTGTATATCTTTAGTGAAGTCACATGAACTCAAGGGCTGGAATGGTGGAATAGCAAGGAGAACCCTAGGCAGAATAAGATAGGCTTTAGCTCTTCAATATTGTTTCAAAATGAGTTCTAAGTTCAATCTTGTTTTTTGGCTGATTGTATACCCTAGGGAATCTCAATCCAATCCAGACTTACATGGAAATGAAAACCATAACCTAGGTTAGAAACTAATCTAAGAAATTCAGCCTTACTTAGGTGCTAACCCTAGTTAACTAGGCTAATTAAGACTACTTAGATAACTAAGCATTACCATAAGTGTCCTAATATAAAATTACATTTGAATTATCTTTAAAGTAAGATAGGATGGTAGCTTAAAGAGGTATGAACCGTTCAAAATGTCTTCATCATCATCTTAATGGGTTTTGGCTTCATTCTTCGGGAGGGGACCACTTCTGAAAGTGACACTTTTGTAATCTTCAATTGGGTCCTCAAGCTTCATTTGAAGTCCAAATTGCATGAAACCAATTGTATTGGTTCCCTATATTCATAATATAGCCAATGAATACACTATAGGCCGTGTTTAGAGAACTTTGGTTTTAGGTGTCCAAAGAGCCCCTAAAATGGCTAAGTGTGGAACAATCTTGGAGGTGAGCTTCAACCGGGTCCTTGAGCCATGAGATGGTTCATTTTTTTATGATTCCCACTTGTTCCTCATAAAATTTCATACCAAGGATTTCTATCTTGACGCCTAGGACTTGTTGTTCCTCTCTTTGCTCTTGCATGACCGCCAAGGTACCCATAAAGAGACTAAGGCATTCTTGAGCTTTCTTTTCCCTAGATCTTGTAATGGGTCCTCCCAAGCCTTGGAGTGGATGAAATATGAATTGTGGGGCTTCATTTGTGACTTTGGAGGAGGGTGACACTAGTGGGCCGTGGGTACTAGCACTTGGCACCAAGAGCTGTGGTGTCGAGTGTGAAGTGTGGTTGACACCCGAGGATTGAAGCATGGTGTCACTCCCCTTGCCTTCACTTGTGTTGACTTGAAGTGATCTTGAGAAAATGAAATTAATCTTGAAGTGGTGGGAATGTTGTTGGGCTCGGCTTGCTCCATGAGTTGTTAAAAAGTGCTTTACTTTTGACTTGTGCTCCTAGGTGCATCTACTGCACCTATTCCTTCCTCCTCTTGCCTTGGTGTAGCTTGGGTCGGGTCATCCCCTACTTATTGGAAATAATCCAACATCGAATTCTCTTCTTGGAGTTCACCTTCATAGAGAGAAAGATCACACACATTAAAGGAAACATACATATTATATTTGTCACTAGGCAAGTCTAGCATGTAAGCATTGTCATTAATCTTCTTCACAATCCTAAATGGTCCAT
>JBBYHH010437416.1:0-11506 GCA_038382905.1 Daphne laureola
AATTTTTTTATAGTATTAAATATTCTTTTTCTCTGCCTAAAAATAGTTTCTTGTGCCTAAATTTTTGTGTTGTGTCTAAAAGCCCTTAAAAAAATTCTGAATTTTTTTTTTTTACCCAAACCTTACTGTGAACCATATTAGGCCATTAGAAAATCATAAAAAAAGCCCACATTCTTTTTCCGTAAGTTTTACCGGACTGGTACCGGTAAGCGTTCATTGACAGAATCTCTTATAATATTTCGTTAAATTCTTATTACCGTTAGGTCCTCAACTTTGAGCATCGACTTCAACCGACATTCCCGACCATCCTCGATCCATAGCCGACGCTTACTCCGGACTACATCCAAGTAAGGGGTAGTGTACATATTTTTCACTATAGTTCTCTTCCGTGTTCATAAATAAGACATCGAATAATGAACTCTAAGTTAAACATTTGACTTAATACACAAAGTAACGAACGGGTAACCCAGGTAGTGTAAAATAATTAATTTCTTGATACCTTGGGTATAATTCTTAGTTATGTACTTCAGATTGCAACTTTAACTATGGTTGTATATTTGATTATTGTACGGTGATTGTTGTATACATACGCTAGTATGATGTTAGGACCGGTACCTTAAAAGAAACTCGTTAGTATCATGTTAGGAGCGTTAATTGAACTCCGCTAGTATCGTGTTAGGGCTGGATAGTCTAAAGGAATCTAGTATCATATATAGACCCGATGGACGCTAGTACCAAGTTTAGGCCCGCAAAATGATAATGACATGTTTAGGATTTTCATCCTTAGAATCATGAAATTTGTGTAAAGTCGGTAGTTAAATACTTAGGCACGAAATCAATAGACAAAAGGTTTCATTAAACAACTCACGAGATTGAGAGATGACATAAGCGAATTTCAACAAACGAATAATTGATTGTCATGACATCATGTAACTAACAAGATATAAAGTTTAAAAGTAGAATACCTAGGTCATGACATCGCATTAAAGAACTAATAGAAATTTAGGTGACATGTATCATGAACGGTTGACATATTCGGTTATTGAATGATACGTGCACGTGCATAATCATAAGAGATAAAATATGATTAGTCTAAACGTTGTTAAACATTTGGAGTTGTGTGTCTAATGAGATGTACATAACTTGGAGTGGTTAACGGGTTAGGTATGTTTGCATGACAGATCGACCAAATAAGCATGACCTAACTCAGCGTGAAATAACATAATGAATGGTGTCGTTCTTCACTGGAATATATGTGGTATGATGTGCACTTGTGGACCAAACATACACACTTCAAGTGATTAACGAGTCAGGTATGAGGGAGTAGCGAGTAGACTACACTTCATGACCTAACTTTAGCGAAATAAATGAGGTATGAGCGAGTGGCGCGCATACCACACCTCATGACCTGATTGTCGTTAGTGTGAGGAGTGAAGTGGTTCGGACCGGACGACCCGAACATATTATGGCAGACGCGCAGATCCGATCCATGTAGATTTTGAGCACGCAGATCCGTTAGGTAGTGCTCTCATTTCACAAGTTGGCGCGAAGACCAGACTTGTGAGGTGCGATCACGAGAAGCTCTTCCTCGAATAAGTATCTTTTGGGATGACTGTCAATATCCCTAATGGCTCTGCCGTCGGAACATTCTCACAGTGGGTGCTGTACACACCCAGTGTAGCTCATTCAAGGGCATTTATTTGGTAATGATAAGAAAGAAATAATTATTGTATCAGACATGTGATAGGTATTTACTAGACATACTCACAATTTACTTTTCTTATACTCGAATGATTAAATTATCATCTATTAAGAAACTATGCTTAGTGTACATTATTTGTATACTTGTTTATTTGATGATATATCAGAACCTTAGTGAAGGTCCTGATACACTCCTCCTTCCTCAGCGTATGGACGCTCACCCCTTACAATTTCAAGTGAGTACTTTAATGATGAGTACTATCCCAAGCTTACAGAGCTGGAGCCGGGATACGAGTATTACGAGGAGGAACGGACTCTGGGTGATGCCACTATGTAGTCACTTGACATGCATTTGTTGTATTTTATTTTGGGGACATGTTTATTTATGTTGCGCTATTACAAACTTATGTATTTATGACTTATTTTATCGCATGGTTTTAGTAACACTTTCATTTATTACTCTGATAATTTATTCTCGGTTTTTTCAAAAGGTTTTCCAAGTCTAAAAAATTCAAATTTTTCACAAATTGAGTTCTGAAAATGGGGGCATTACAAACACCCATAGGACAATGATCCGAAATAAACCTTGATCTTGAAGTAGCAGACAGATGCGACCAAAGAGAGACGAAATTTTCAGAGCAGAAGAAACGATCCAATTTACTAGCTTTTGAACCTTTTCATGTAGCCAAGTGAATTTTCTATCTTCAAGAGGAATTTCTAGTAGCTGTGATGAATAGATGAAAGAATTGAAGTGTAAAGCTTCCCTTGCGTTGAAGATCGACCCTTCCCTGTCCTCTTTTCTTCGAACTGCATTAAAATCACTGACACAAAGATAAGGTTCTGGGTTAGCTGAGCGAAGAGAGATTAATGTCTCCCATAGAGCAATTTTGTCCAAATCCTCACTTGGCACATAAACATTGATCAGCAGAACATTCCGATTTAGCTGTTTGAGATTTCCTATAATTGTCACAAAATTATCTCCCTTGATATGGCGGTGCAGAACAAATGAATTGGGGTGTCAGACCCAGATGATTCCACCCGATCGGCCTTGGGCATCCGCCGCGACAAACTCCATTTCGTCTGAATCCCACAAAGATCGTATTTTTTGCCAGTCTGGATTGACAAGCTTAGACTCCTGAATAGCTAAGATGTCAACCGATTCAAAGCTAACAAAATCCCTCAACCATTTACGTTTCCAACCCTGACCAAGACCTCTGACATTGAGAGAAACAAGCTTTATAAAAATAAGAAAATATCACCTGGTTCTTCGAGGCAGGACAACCGGATTAGAGAGCAGTGGACGATACCAGTTGTAGCTGGTGCTCGTCTTTTCTCGCTGATTCGTGAAAGACATCCAAAGTTTCTCCAATGTTTCTAGTTTTTTATTGTTCGATCGATGAACTTGCTCCATCCATTTTGGACAACAGAGCAGAGGCTGTAGCAATTCCGAATTTAGGGGAGTCATTTGTGTTGAAACCCATCATCCATTTTTTGTCTCGGCCATTTCCTTTTCTGACTTTGTCCTTCTGATTGTTCATTAGTTTTTTTTTGGCAGAGCACCATTGAATTGTGACGGAGGAATCTGGGGATCTCGATAAGCTGGGCCTCACTAGACCAAAAGACTGTCCTGTAGGAATAACTCGTGGGCTTGTGATTTTTTGTCCAACTGGGGATTTAGAGGACCTGAAGGTAGTGGGTTGGGATAGAAGCATTTCAGGGCCCAACTTAACAGTTCGATTTTTCTGGTTGGGATACGAGACTGACCCTTCTGTTGTTTTCGGTACAATGGAGGCAGAAGGTACTGTCTTGGAAATACTATGAGCCGGCAAGCCGTCTGACATCGTAGAGGTCCTTTGGGAAGGTGAAAGTTGTTGTTCATCATCTCCACTGTACTGTTCATCATCTTCATTCCCAAAACTCACTTCATCATCAGTTTCACACTGAGAAGATTCATCTGATTCTGAAGAAATCCCATCATAATTTGCTACGGAAGCTTGATAGTTTGGACCAAAATCCACACCGTAGACTAAATCTTCTATCACTCGAACTTGTATCATCTTTTCATCCACTTGAACTTTTAGAGTGTCATTTTTCATCTCCCTTTTACTTGATAGGATGCAAACTCTACACCGATTTAGTAGTAACCGATTGCTCCCTGTTTCTTTAATTAATAAAACTTTGCCCCATTCAGACGCTATCTTGCTAAAATTTTACTCATTCCAAACTTCAACAGGTATACCTTCAATGCTGAGCCAAATTAACCGACCTGGGTGTGGTAATTCCAGTGACCCAATCCATATCCCTTCAAAGATGGATTTTAGCCATTCTGCTTTGATGGACAACAACGTCACAACCCTTTCTTTTGAACCACACTCCAGTAGGATTCGCAACCCACCCAAGTACTTAATTACCAAATCACATAGACCTTCATCATCAAAAAATAGTAGGAATGTTTATCAGAGTTTCGAGATCTTTAACCTCCCCAATCAAGACGCTTGTAGCCATTTATGTTCTGCATTTTTTGACTGAAGAATTAAGAGAGCTTTCCCTGGCAAGATTTCAGTCGCTTCAGTTTGCTCTTTCTTCTTCCATGCAAAGATCTTGGTTGCTTCCTTTTGTGTTGTCTGATCGCTGGGGTTGGTGCGTTTCTTCTCACCGGACGTTGCTGATGAGGACCCTTTTGTTGTTCAAACTTGGCTAGGTTGATTTTGTTGGAATTCTCTGGACCACCAAGAACTTCATGAGTTGGTACTCCTAGTCACTACAACTAAAAATAGTTGTGAGTTCAAGTTAGAAGAAGAAATCATTAGAGTATCTTTCATCAAAGTAAATGTATTTTGGTAAAAGTGCACTAATGAGCTTAAAGGAGCTCAAATATGTGATATGGAATAGTTTGGAATTATTTTGTATAATTCCAAATCTCATTTTGTATCTATTTCCACCTTCAGAATCTTTTATCAAAGTATGAATACTTTGGTAACTTTGGTACAAGAAGTATGCACATTGTACCATTGAATAACTCGTTTAAAAGTATATTATGTATATATTTCGAATTATGGAGTAAAATAGGTCATTTATCTTATGAAATAAATTATTAGTGGAATAGAAAAAATGAAAAGCCATGAAAAGCTTAATTGTAAGCTTTAAGTCTTAGTGGAAAACTTAATGGCTAATAGTAATGAGCATTATTCTAATGACCATTTTCTTCACCTATAAATAGTGAGAAGAATGGTCATTTGGAAACACACTTGGTTCACATATTTCTTCTTCTTCTTTCTCTCTTCTTGCGCCACTTTCAAGGGAATTTTTTGTGATAAGTGTGAATATACAAAGTGTTCTTCTCAACACTTTTTCTCCCTCTTGGTATTCATCTTCTTGTCCGTTCTTCTTCTTCGTCTTCTTGGTGATCAAAGAAGCATTCTTCCTCATCTCTCCATCCCTCACCAACGTTGGAGAATTCAAGAAGGCGAACCATCAACAAGCAAGGAAGGAGCTTATGTTTTAGGAGCAATAAATTATATATTCTTTAAGCTGTTTTCAATGGTGAAATGTACTTGTTATTTCGGCTTCATCTTGTTCATATATGATCTATCTTCCTTGTATATTCTTATAGAAAATGAGCATGATATTAGTGAGATATCATGTCTTTAATCTTTCATGTAACCATGAATTTGTATGAACATGAACATGTAATGAGAATCTTGAAGATCTTAAATCTTTAGAAGAGCAGGGAGTGCCTCCTCCAACCAAGTTAGTAGGAAAGAGGACCAGACCCCATGATGCACAATCCCCCGTGCAAAATAAAAAGAAGAAACAAAATAATCAAAGGGATCCTCAAGAGATCACCAGGATTTTAGAGAATGAGGTGTTCATGGCCAAAGTTACCTTGAAGGTCACTCAATCTGACCTACCAGACTTCAGCCTGAGCCTGAAGCTTCACCTCAACTTATCCCTGAACTAGAAACTAAAATTGAAGAGTCTAAAACAGACTAATTCTTTTAGTGTTATTCAGTTTATATCTATTAGTTCTTATTAGGCTAAAGGGTTATAATATTGGGATAATAATTTAATTTCTCTATATTGCCTGGATATTCTCTACATTGCACTTACAGTTAGTTGAAGTTTTCAACCTCTCATATTTGGCTCGTACTTCTCAATCTTTGTTTAAATTATTTACCATTTATTGTTGAACATGTTGATCAACAAGTTGATACTCGCTCTATCAACACATTGATGACAAGTATCAGCAGAATTAGTGTTGACCCATGCATTGAATTTTTTGCTATATTGTTTTGATAGAAAGTTGGGTTTCCCAACCCTTTCTTTTATACATTCAAGCATGTCAGTGTATGCATAACCTGCCAAACCTCCTTTCAGAGATTCTTTCTTAGTAATTCACAAGGATTAAAACTTATCTGTCTAAAAACTGTAATCTTTTTGCATATTCATAATCCTCAATATTGGCTAAAATCTCACATATTCATGCTCATTCAATTTGTTCTAGCCTAACCATCAAGTGAAAGAGAAAGTGAAGAATCACATTGGTATCTCAATGCTCTAAGTAAAATCTGATTCATGCTTCATATCATTCATTAAATGAGTTGATCACTCCACTAGTATATGAATTCAATTGAATGCTCATTCATATGAACATCAGATTGTCAATTCATATCCTTGATCTATATGTGTTTAATATCACCAGGTTACTACTTGTATCACTTGGTGATTATCAACACGTTAATGAGTGGAATATCAACGCGTTGATGAGAACTCAGTAATACATTTAGTTCCACTTACATGTCTTACATATGTACTCCTCTTTGTTTGTACATTTTTGATGATAAAATATGGGGAGAAATATGTTCAAGAAGTAAGGGGGAGGTTGATCTTTTGATAAAATGCAACTAATATCACAATGATATTTTCAAAAACTATTTTCCTAAGGGTAAGAATGTTTTCTAATGGGAGAATGTGTTCTTGTTTGCAAAGAACTTTTCAAAGCTCATCCTAAGGGCGAACATATACTCTATTACAAGAGCTTTATCAAAAATCATTTCAAAAGGGATATCAAAACTTCTTAAAGTGTTTTGTCATCATCAAAAAGGGCTAGATTGTTGACATTTTTACCTCCTACCACATGTTTTGATGATTCCAAAATGTTGAGGACATATCTGAAAAGTTTTCATAAAATCTAGGCCTTGACCAAGATTACTAGTTCTTGGTTTGGAACCTCAAATTTGTTGCGATACAATTGCAAAATGTTCAAAAGAACAACAAATCATGTGTTATTTGGATAGTGATGAATATTTTGGCATATGTACATTTTAATCCAAATTTTTGATTAATGTGGACTTGTTCCTTAGACACATTCATAGGAAAATGAAGGATGCATGTCGGAGACAAAGAATATGGAAACTATTAGATGGATATCATATCAGATCATGATGAAATCAAAAGACAAAGAAATCTCGGAAGCATGTGATGAAGCATGCATCAACGAATTGATGGCCAAATGCTCAAGATACAAACTTCAAGTTTTACAATCCATGGAACAATCAAAGATGAAGTCATCCACTCCACTACTGAGCTATAATTATGAGAGAAGTTAAACAAGATTGAAGCTCTCAAAAGTGATAAAGATTAAAGAAGAAAATCCATCAAGTTGTTGAAGCCAGTCGTCATCAATGCATTGATGGAAGATGACAGAGAATTTCAAAGATCTAAAATGGCTACAAATCAATCAGTCAATGTTCGAAAAGCACAAAAATGAAAGTATTCATACCCAATAGCTACTGAAGGATCTCAAGATGCTCCTACCCATTCGCAAGCACTCTAGAGCCTATTTAAAGAAGAGTAAAGAAGAGAAAAAAAGAACAAAAATATCATACTTGACATCCTGTGAATACTATACATTATCTTAATCTCTTACTCACACACAGAGATCAAAACTCTCTCCAGCCTACATTCACAAAGCTTCAAGAATCCAAAAGATCATGATCAATAAATTTTCTATTGTAGAGAGTCATCTTACAGAGAAGCCTTCTGATACAACATCTATTCTTGTAAAAGGCTTACTCTATTATGCTTACATAGATCAACTTCACTAGTTGGTGTTGTTAGACCAGTTTTACATTACTTATCAAGTGAAACTTACCAAGAAAGAGGAAGGTTGATAGTGTGTTCTATCAACGCGTTGACCACAGTCTATTGTCATCACTCAAAGTCTTGTTAGTTAGCTAGTTTGGTGTAATGTCTTGTGTGTTGGGTAGCCATTGATAAAGTCCTGTTAGTCAAGCATTTGTAAAGTCCAGGTAGTTACGCAAGTGAAAGTCTTATGTGTCAGGCAAGGAATGATGAGTCTTGGATAATGAGGGTAACATTTGATTCTTGAACCAAATGAAATGTAGCTCTTGAAGGTGCATTAAGGATGACATGACTAAACAAATGAGATACATTTGACGCATCCAAATGAGTTGTGGAAGCCAATTTTTTTTTATTTTTCTCCTAGGTGAATGGTAATTGAGAACAAGTGTGTTCTCAAGATTCACTACTTTCTGTAGTGGTAAGTTTGCACCTATATTACATTAAAGGATGTAATGGTTGCTTTTCTAAATTGTGTTTTGAGAAAGGTGATATACATGGGACAACTAAAGAAGTTTATCCATAAAATGTCAACAAGACAAAGTATGTAGACTGAAGATGTCTACATGACCTTCTATGCATTTGTGCTTGAAGTCTCACTATGCAATCATAAGTTATGACTTCGTGATGATGTATAAAGACCATTATGTATATCATTACTCCTTCTGGTCCATACTATAGTATTCATTCTATTTGTAGATTGAGTACTAAAAGCGAGTAGTAGACTTGATTTGTTAATAATCATCAATGGATGGTTGTACTCCAGCTTCTACATGAAGGACATGGAGATGCCAATTTATCCTAAGCGATAGAAAAGAAGGCAATTGATACTTCCAGAAGAGCCTTATAACGTAAATTTTCTTGGGATTTCATGCTAACAAAACTCAAGATTCTTGCAAATGGTTGCAAGATTAGAGAGGATATGTGTATTCAAGACTCTAAAGGAGAATAAATTAAATGGCTCCCATGTCTTACCTTAGTGCAATTAAAGGTCTTATGTATGGCATGTTATGTACATGGCTAGACATAAGTCAAATGGTTCATATACTAGCTAAATCCATGTTTAGTATGTATTCATGCTAAAATAGTACTATTACTTGGTGTAATAGAAAGTAAAGTTGTACAAGGAGGCTGAATATGTTTCATATACCTCAAAAGTACAAAAGCCATAAGGGCTTGGATGTTTGCTTTATTACTACTGATTTTTTCAAGTTTGAAATTAAAAAGGCTATTACTATTGAGATAGTATGATGGCTATGGACCCAAAATACCTTGGAAAGACCAAGGAGATTAGCATGAGATGTAATTAAAGACATTAAAGTTTTGTTTTCTAAATACATTTCTAATGACATTGGGTGGTAGTTCACTTCCTCATGATATTACCACCAGTTGAGTTTGCTCAATGTGTTTTGAGCAATGTGTCTTAGATGATTGTACATGTTGGATGAACTTCACATCTCTTAGGATGTCACACATGTTTTGTAAGATATATTAGATGATTAATAAAGTTTTTTGTTTATCATCTCATAATTTGTTCAATCTTATGTTACACAACTCAAATTAGAACATGTCAAACATAGGCATTAGAAAGACGTTCTCACAGAGGTCTTTCACCCTTAATCTTCGGTTGATTAGGGATGAGATGACTAAAGACTTGAAGTATGTTGTTTCTTTTGAAACATGTAACCTGTGGAATATTTTCCCTATGATGTGTTCTTTAGGTTATACTTTGAGTGGGAGTCTTGGACCAACACAAGACACCTTGGCTAAATGTGGACTTGATTAGGTAAAATCAAGATGAGATGGATAAGTTCATCATGTTTGTATGACCACCTACATCCTAGCCTATGATTGAAGTAAGTTGGGGCTTACTTAGAGAGATTTCATGGATTGAGACGTGTCATCCTATTTATTTATTAAAGGGAGTACACTAATAGTGTTTTAAGAGGGATAAAATGACACACCCCTCCACATTGGTGGATTTCATTCCAAGTGGGAGTGTTGTAGGTAAAATACCGTATTAGTGTTCATATGGGACTTGTAAGATGTGTTCCTTGAAGAATATGTTCATCAACGATGTGTTCCTAGAGTTCCATGTCCATGAAATGCGACCAAAGAAAGAATGTAAGCAAGTTATCTATGTTCTTGGTTAGTGTGAGATTCTTTGACATAAACTCTTAGTGACTTTATCTTACTATTAGTGAATTGTATCGATGAGACTATTTTAATTAGTTGTCGAAGGCCTTAGTTGATATAAAGATTGAGTATCCTCTTTTTAGGTAGTCAAGGTGGTACAATTACCTAAGTGGTTTAATCTAATACGAGAAACACTGATAAATGATACATAAACTCTAAAAGTTCAATCTTGGGCCCACATACTTTGTGTGTGATAGATTGACTTGTGAGTTTTGATAATGAGATCTCAATTGCTTAATACAATCATGAATTTCAAATAGTTGAAGTTCTATGAAAGAGACTGATTGTGATTAAGAAAGTGTAGCACTGTGTCACCACCACCCCCGATCCCAGTATGATGAAAGCGTATGAATGCGAAAGCAGATGTCGCGGAACCGGGTGATGGTCAGTGATGCTGAATACTTAACTTGAATTGGTTTTCCCAAAGACCTGACCCTAAAAATTTATTTCCTCAATTCCTGACACATTAACGGTTTTATAGAAAATCACATAATCAGATAATATACAGATATAATGTTGAGCTCAACTTAACCCATATGCACCAGAAAGGAGTCTTGCCAACTTGGTTGGGTAAGAACTCCCCAAGAAAATAAAGCATACAGATTTACAGATCAAAATATAGAAGATCGTGTAATGATACCTATATGTAACCTACACCTACAGAGCCCAGAATACACCAAGCAATACTGCTGCTGCTGTTGTTTATAACAAACAAAAATGTTAAACCATTAGTCAAGAAATTTATCGTGCTTGACCAGAAAATAAATAGACAACTAAACGATCCTCCATCAGACTAACCCCCATTTATGAATCAGAAACAGAATACTCTATCAGGGAGCCATATACCTTAAAGCCAGAACCCATAAAATGACCTGGCAGAACTTTTCTACGGTTAGAAGACAGATGCTACTGAAAAGTATAAGTTTATTGGGGGGGTTGAGTCCTTGGGAGGTACTCAGTAAGGGGATAGGCGCAAATAACAGGGGAACATTTTTAAAAACATTTTGCCTGCAGAAAAGTGTCAGTATGTAGTGGCCTAGAAGATATATAATCCTAGATATATCAGGAATATGATATGCAGATGTCATGATATGCAAAACAAAGGTCTCATTGCACATGTTTGGCACAGTCCCCTATGGAAAGTCCGCGACCCGTAATTATTTTAGATAATCCCAGATTGATAGCACCCGTGGTGGCTTATTAGGATCACCGACATAAGGGTCACAATCGCATGGTACCAGCAAATGGGTGTACGACCCCTAAAAACTGTCATAGCTACAAAGTGACTAATATCCAAATAAGCAGAGAAGTTAATCCGTTCTCGATCACCGATAATTACACACTGATATGATAAAAGTCATGTTACACCCACCCCAGAATTATGTCATTTTCCGATGTATTTTCATGGTGGTCGGTTTGTAAATTTATCCGAACCTTGTAATACATTGTCTGTGGAAGTCTGATAAAT
>JBBYHH010437527.1:0-11506 GCA_038382905.1 Daphne laureola
AAGTTCAAGCTTACCTCAGGTGATCATCAAGTTGCTTGCTGCCTTTCATTGCCCGCCGTCTTCCGTTTTGATTTTTTGTTGTTTTTTTTCCTTTACTTCCTCTTTTTTTTTTCCTTTGTTCTTACTTCCTCTTTTGTTGATTTTTTGTTGTTTTTCTTCATTTTTAATCTAAGGGTTAGAATTAATTATACTTGATCCAAGGGTGATAAATCATTAAGTTATTGGTACCTAAGCAAACATGGTTAGGTACCCTAAAAAGACCCTTAGAAATTCCCAAGTAAGTTTCGGAACATGAGGGACTCTTGTTAAGCAAGCGAGGTGAATCATACGTTGCACGGTAGACCACATGGCAAGAGACCTGAAATTCTATCCTTTTCATTAATCAATCCTCTTAACGATAAAAGTAATACTAATAATGACATAAGATAAGAGCAATCAAACAAATGAAATACAGATGGCGATCTTGCTTTTGTGGTTGATAGGTCAATTTGTTAGGGCTAAGGATTGGACTCTTATCTCTTTTGCATCTTTTCACTATTTTTATTATACTATCATTTTCCTCCTTCTCTGTCGGTTTATGTACAGCAAAATCAGTGATTTGTAAACACAAGAACTGAAAATTTGAAAAGGAGGAGCTTCAAAAGTCGATGATGGGCTCCCCAAGAGTCAAATTCCTTTGTACCGTCCATGGCAAGTTAAAGAGCTTTGCTGTTATGAACTTGAAGATCTTGTTCACATTTATGTTGTGTGTTGCACTAGAGAAGAACAGAGTTGCCTTCATCGCCCTTGCATATGCTCTTGCCTACAAAATCACAACAATAGTACAACTCAAATTGCTGCAACATAAACCAAACTCCATCCGACACGACCCTTTCTTTATGGGGAATGCTAGCAACAGTCAATTCGGACAATCACGTAAACACTTTCTCATTCAATACTTGTCACGTATGCGTTATTGTGAGCACAAGATCAAGTAGACCCGTAAAAGGGCATACATGCATGAGTCACATGACAAGTCTTGAACAGGAAAGAGTCTAAGTGTTTGCCCAAAATGAGTCTTGCTAGCATTTCGGAACCACTCATGCCCTTCATTCAACAACCTATTCTGAAGCAACCTAGTTAGTTACTGACCATTCCAAGGAGGTTCCTTTCCTTCAATCCTCCTCAGGACAAGAAAAGCTCTTAACTTGGAAGAGAGAAAAAGGTGCAAACTTTAAGACATGTCCAATTCAAGTGGCCCGCTTGTGTGCTTATCTTGAACGCGGAAGACATAAAGGAGATGCCACACATTTGTCAAAAATCTAAATTGCCCAGCACAACTTTTCCCAAGAAAAGATACCAAAACCAAAAACCATTTCCTCTTCCAATTCACATAATACTGTCATTTTCAACTTCATTAAACTCCCAATTAAATGAGGCTTCACACATGTCACAGGTTGATGATTGAGCCATTATTATGTATTCCTCATTTTCAGACATTCCCTTGTTTTTCTTTTCTTTCCCAGTCATTTTCTTTCCTTCTGATAGCTACATGTTCAGGACAACAAGGCGGTTCAAATTTGAACCTGATTACTGATTAGCTAAGAATCTGTGATTGCTTTTTGAATTACTAACAAACTTTTCTATTTGTGAGATGGGATTAAAGAGGTTCACTTTTCACAACAACACATACTCATTTCCACAAGAACTGTTACCTGAGTCACTATAGTCCATTGCAAATTTGGGGGCAATCTCACAAAATCATCAAACTTGGTCCCTATGAGTACCGGAATTGCTGACTGAGAAATGCCAAACCAAACAAAAAGAAAATCAAAATCAACACCAATTAACATAGAATCATACAAATTCAAAGATTGACTTTCCTTGTTCTTTTTTTTTTTTTTATTATTATTAAAAAAAAAAGATTTTTTTCCCCATCAAATAGTTGAATGATGTCTGATGTGTGTTGTTGAATGATTTAGCTAGAAAACAGACTTGGTATAAGTGAGGGCACTAACTTTATGGGCCACACTTTTAATCATTTCACTCATATGAGTAACAGACTCTCCATTTTCTTGATATGTTCATTTTTAAAGAGTTTTAAATATTTTTTTGATTTAACAGATTCCCCATTTCATTCTCTAAAATGGAAAAATGGGTAAAAAATTGGGAATCTTCTCCAAATTTGGAGACTCTCTAAATTTTGAAGAGTCTCCCTAAATCCACTTTTTGTAAACCTCCTCCACTCTCTTCTCCCTAAACTACTTTTCATTGGTTTAAATATCTTTCTCCTCTCTTTTCTCTCCAAATATTTTATTAATTATTAATCAAAGATATATAATATTTTATTATTGTAATAAATGTATGATTCTTCAAAATAGAGAAGCTGTGAAGTTGGAGCAATATTGTTTTTTTGGAGAATATGATTTTTGTCTCTCTATTTTAGAAAAAAAATTAGAGAAACTATTGGAGATGCTCTAAACCCTGAAAAACTTGACATTAATCTAATTATCATAAACTAATCCATTCTTAATTTAATGCCTTTACATTTACGTCTGCAATAAAAGAAAATTAAGTAAAAAGAAAAACCCAAACCTGATTCCACTTTCTTGCTTCTGCATACCAATCAACAACACTGCCCAACCAACATAAATTGCAACAACTTATTAAAAAAAAAAGTGTGTGTATATATATATATATAAGATTATAATTTAATTTTCAGATTAAAAAGGAAAAGTATTGAGGAGCAACCTATTTAGGGTGCAGCGACTTGTAAGATCAAACATGAACAAAATGGCCACTGCATCTTTGCAGGCAATTGGAAGATGATCAAGTGACCTACTATCACCTAAAACAAAAAAACAAAACAAAAAAACAAAACAAAAAAAACAGAAAAATAAAAGATTTATAAAGAACACTTCTCAATATCCAAATTTTTTTTTTTTTTCTTTCTTCTTTCTGGAACAGAAATATTCAAAGATTTAAAGGACATATATACCAGCAACGTCCCATATGCTGAAAGCTATCCTGGCACCTTGAACCAACAAGGTTTTATTTACCAAATTCAGTCCTGCCATTTGCAAGATTTTTTCTTCCTCGTCCCCAACATATTTTACCTTCCAAAAACAGAACAAATTAAGAAAACAATTTTAGCAACAATTAATAAGTAAAAATTTCACCAAAAAGAATGGAATTTGTTAAGCTCGGTGACTCACCAAAAAGCTGGTTTTTCCAATCTGGCAATCACCAAGCAAACTGATCTTCAAGGGAACCAAATCAGAATCGGTGTCATACCCACCACCAGCTCCGACCAGTAAATCCACCGGTTCATCGCCGGAAGGCTCCTTCTCGTCCCCATCCGGCACCGGAGAAGGTGAGCTCCGGTGACCCAGTCGGCGGTAGTTAACGGGACGTCCGGCGTAAGAACAGGCAAGAATCCGGTTCCAAATGAAGGTGAAAACCCGGCGGAAGATGGAGACTCTGTGGAAGAAGCTCCATTTGATATCGACGGTGACAATTTTCCGGCAGAGGTGAGTCATGGTTAAGAAAGAGGAGGTGGGAGTTTATTTAAGAAGGGAAGGGTGAGTTGTTGGGGAAGAAGAAGAAGCCATAGAAGTTTCTTTCTTTCTTTCTTGAGATGGTGGTGCACGTGTAGCAGAGAGCTAGCTAGCTAGGTTGATGGAGTTTGTTTTTCTGGGGAGAAGCGGTTCTTGCATTGGGAATTTGCAGGGACGGACGGTTGACCGGTTTCAGTTTTGGCCCTTTTGGGTCCTCAAATAGTCCAAAGTGCCGGCCTCTTGGGGCTCCTGCACACCTTGGGGCTAATTTAGTCATCTCAGTATGATATGCAAATGGAGGGCAATTCAGTACATCAACTTTACATATCACTTTAAAAAAAAAAAAAAATGTTTCTGTTAAAAAAGGAACTCATGCTTTAATTTTATATACTTTATCTTCCAACAAAACAGATACTTTGACTAGACATAGAGGTGAAGAGATTAAAAAACATTATTAATCAGATCATCAGGGAGTGATAAGATAAAATAGAGATATAAAAAATATTTTTTTTTAGCGGTGAAGAAATAGAAAGTAATAAGTTAAAGTTAGTGCCAAAGAGTTTATTTTACAAGAAACATACTTCTACAAATTTTGTTAAGATGACCTACAAAGTAAACTACTAATCTAGAGTCTAAGAGATGTCAAGAGGAAGTGAATCGACCACTTGCAAGGGGTGACACGAAAAAAAATTAGACGTTGAGAAGAGTACGGAGAGTGGGTATCAAGTAAGTATTTTTTGTATAGTATGCATAATCCAATATATAGGATGATGTCATAACTCATCATAAAGAGTTTGATCATTAGGGTTGTATCATTAATGTAGTTATATTTGAGGAGATGACCGTTACAAATGTTATGGGCATGTTTAACATTTAGAGATGGTGTAGTTCCAAAATAGATTGTGCATCTTAATTATGCCCTACGAGACGTCCCTCAGTAGCTCATCCTCATACGAGGAGTTCATATAATACAAGGAGTCATCGTAATTGGTTCAGTTCTATATTGTGGATTGGACTTGGCTTTTTGACTCACTCATATATATTAGAGTCATCATGAAAGTTTCTAAAGTGATTGTCCATAATATTCTCCGATTAATAATATTTTTACGAGTTTGTGCTAAGGAGCGTGTTCTTCATGAAACTTTTGATCCAAAAAAAATGATAAATTTATAAATAAGAGAAAAAATTGTGAGGAGAAATTTTGTAGGGAACTCTGTAAATGTAAATAATTGTTGTTATTTGGTCGAAAAGAAGACACTCCACAACCGCTATTTGGTCTCGTTTAACAATAGCTTTTTAAAAGTAACTTTTACGTTTTGAAATGTTATCTACTAGTATAGTTTAGCGTTTAGTTGTAATTGTTTGATCTTAACTATTAAAAAATTATCCAAAACGCTACAACTATTTAAAATAACTATTGTCAAACGGAACTTTTGTCTTTTCTTTGTCGATCTTGTTAACAGGTGTCATCGAGACACTTGTTAAAGGTACTTTTATTTCTTTTTCATGTATGACACTTTCTTTTTTTTTTTTTTACTATAATTATTACATTTATAAAGAAATATAATAAAAAAACAAAACTTATCTTAAGAAAAAGGGTAACTTACAAAAACCATCCTGAGGTTAGGTGAAACCTCCAGTTTTCCCTCTCGGTTTTGAGAAATATTCTGAAAATCCTTTAAGGTACTGTAAAACCTTCAACTACCATTCTCAGTAGTTAATTTCATTTAATTTTTCATTAAATTCATGGAGAAATCTCCTAATTACATCATAAATATTTTAACTCTAATAATTTTACTTTATTATTTGGGATGTAAATAAAAAATTTCTCCACAAATTTAACAGAAAATATAACTAGATTAACTATTGAGGGGAGTATCTTAAGTGAGTTTTTACAGATTTTCTAAAATTAAGAGAAAAAACTGGAAGTTTCAATCTGAGGGGTTTTTTTTGTAACTACCCTAAGAAAAAAGGGTACAATTATTTCCCTTTGTCTTTTTATCTCTTTCGATCTCGTCTCTTGCCTAGCCAGAAAGTAGTGTAACGCATGCTGCTGTGGCAGGTAATGAGAATTATACTAAAATAAAAGTAGAGTAAACCACATGACCCGGTACCTGAAGTTTCTCTGAATTTGCTTATAGACCACTAATCCTCATAAACTTGCAATGACGACACATGTCAGATTGTCATAAAAGGGGAATTTGATCGCAAGAATGTTTTCCCCAGTTTAAAAAACGTTTCTAAAACATCTTCTTTTCTGTGCTTTGTTAGACAAAACTTAAGTGTTAAGATTGCAAAACATTTCTTTGTAATGAAGTTTGTGTAAGCTTCAAGGAAGTTTAATGACTGTGCGTGTGAATATCAACACTGCCAAAACAGGGAAAAAGTGTTGGTCCCTGATTGGCACATCTGGATCTCCAAAAAGATGATGATGCCCTCAAACTCAAACACGTTTGGCACGTTACATGACATGACATGGAAATTTGATATCTCTATTTTATTAATAAAATATTTATAAAGTTTTTCTAACAAAGAATTATATAAATAAATTAAAATTAAATTCATTTGAATCAAATGGTGTGTCTAACAACAACATTTTAAAAATAATTTTTATATTTTAAAAAATTATATATAGATAGCTTTACATGATTAATATAGCTATTTAATCTTTACAATTGAAAAATTATTCAAAATATTATAATTACTTAAAAAAATTATTTTCAAGGGGGTTAAACGTTGTAAAATTTATGAAACTCGTGTACGAAGTTTTTTTTGTTTTGTTTTTGTTTTCACTCCATAAAAGAAGATTGTTTTTTTAAATAGTTTGCTTGACTTTTCGGTGTGCGGGCATCAAATTTTAAATCTTCCTCCGAATCCACCTGCCTTTTTTAATTCTACCATATTAAAAAAGTTTGTTTGTTTGTTTTTCTATAAATAAATCATTCAAATTAACCATTTTTTTCTTCCAGAAATATTACATTATTTTTTAAACATTTCAGCAATCTCTAAAAAAAACTCTCTCCAAATAAGTAATATATTTCTTTTGACACTTAAATTAAGAAATAAAGGAAAGAAAAAAAATTGGATAAAAATACACCATCATTACTAGCACTCACTTCCTCTCAAAATAATTTTAATAAAAAAATTAAAATAATAAATAAAAAAATATTAGAGATATTTAAGTAAAATTAATAACTTAATTAAAATTTATAATATAAAAGAAAATATACTAATCCAAAAAATAAATACACACTATTTATTTAATAAAACACATTCTAACGATATTTCATCATTACACGCACCAACCTCTTTTACTTTTTTAAAGTTTTGGTTGAAGTTTAAACAATCAGAGCCAAAGCTTTGTTGTACTTTATCATTGCCTCAGGCTTATCCCGTCTGAATTTAATCGAAGATAAATAGTTAGTTATACCCAACAATTTTAATTCATTAACTCCAACATTACAAGTAAATTGTTGTCTCAAAATGGTAACATATCAGTATTTCGTTCTACCATTTCAGTAATAAAACAAACAAAACCAAAGTGAGATCAATATTGGCGTGAATGCCAACCACGCTTTAAAATGATGATATTCTAGAAAAGAATTTCAAAAGGTGTTCTTAACTAATAGTAGTAATCAAACTAGTTAAAGAAGGAAAAGTTGTGAACTTTAAATCATATTGAGAGGGGAAAACTTTAAAAGGGAGCATTTTTTCACCCAAAACTATAAATAAATACAATTCATTCATATTGAACCAACAATCTTGACAAGGATGCATTTTGAAGGACTCTTCCTTCCTTCAATGGTGGTCATGATCTAGAAGCACTCTCTGAACAATGCTTACGCTATTCGGACAAATGCAGATAACTTATGGCTTTCCCTTTTTACAACCAGGGCTCAGCATACACATGAATAAGCCATATGGTTCTTCTTCGCGACATAAGGAGACAAGTAATTGGTTATGAGCGCAGACGAACCTGGAATATCAGCCGGCACAAGGACCTGAGGCTTCCCGGAAGCTATTCTTTTTCCAGCCACATTCGCGTAAAACAGGCCAGAGATGGCGGGCACAAAGACATCACTCCGGGAACAGAGGTAGAAGTCGATGATCTTCTCGTATTCCGAATTTTCTGACTCCAGGTATGTTGCCTTCTTCTCAGCAGGCATTATGCTTTCCTGCAGTGAAATAAAAATCAGATACATGAAACATCGATTAACACGAAAAGAAAGACTAATTCCAGGCTTTTAGTGAAAAGGAGAGAGAGAGAGAGAGAGAGAAGATCAGGGTAACATAACATCCATATGAACCCATGTTTTTATGCCTCATTTCTTTGAACTCAAGCCATTGCCTTAAGTCAATGTTTTAAGTCCAGCTTAATCAAGTACTATAAGATATTTTCTTGTGGAATTTACCTACAATTTCATAAATATACGATAAAAAATAATAAATTTAGAGACTAATTTTCAATTTTAGAGTAAACTGTAAAAGACAAATCATATACTCCCTCCATCCTTGAAAAATTGAACAAATTTCCTTTCTGGGCGGTCCCAGAAAAATTTATCACTTTCCTTATAAGGAAAGTTCTCACTCTCAAAGTTACTAAACTGTACCTTCTTTATCTTTACTTTTTCTACCTCATTTTTTTGTGCACTTTCAACTAAAGGGTAAATAGGTAAACATATACAAAAGCCTTACATCCACCTTAATCTCCGCGCCCAGTCAAACCGTTCAATCTTTTGGGGACGGGGGAGAGTATTTGGTTAAGTTGGACTTAGACCAACCCAACAGGGCATTAGTAATACCAAGTCACACCTGAGGTTTGAAGAAAGTATCTGCTGAATAAGTAAAAGATGAAGAGTTGCTCACCTTTGTATAAGTTTTTGGGAAAATATCCTTCAGTATGTTAAGGCTGCTATCCCATCTTGATTGAGTCAAGTAGATGGTAGTATCCTTTTCGAATCCAATTTTCCTCAGAAACAAAGCGATTTCCTGTGCATTGTAACAACTCTTTGCCCCAGAAGCACTGTTTCCATTGCAGTTCTTATTTTCCAACAATTCAACTCTCAAGTCGACTGCTATGAAATGACCATCTGACTTGCGGCTTAATGTTCTTAACCGTTCAAACATGGAATTGACAACTTCATTGATTTCGGGTTTCAGTTCCAGAGTTCCAAACATGGCCAAGCAGGACACTGATTCAAGATTTCTTTTCTGCGATGTCTTCCTCATATTTACAGAAGGGAAGAACGTCGCCAACCTTATATTTCCTTTCTCTTTGAAAATAGGCTCCACATGTTCAGCAATGTAGTCTTCGGTTAAACGGCTTGGAACCTTCACAGCAGCCAAACTTCTTATTGATATATCTCCAGGCAATTCTTTGACCACTTTAACGACCCCATCCAAGCTTTTCACAAATTTCTCCGCATTGTAGATATCTTCAAAGTTCCTGCAGAATCCAGATCATGCTATTAACTTACAAGCTAAAATGTCTCTATCAGCGAAATAGAACTTTATGCCCTAGCTAGCTAATTACATGTATGACTAGAGCTTAATCAAAACTCTAGGCAGAAGACTGGAGACATAGATGTTAAAAATGAGCAGTCACTAGAGAAAAGAATAGCATGCTGAATTAAACACAAATAAAATTTAAAAATCAAAACTGAAACTTAAATTATATCCCAATGTGCAACTTAATAGGAGTATAACAAGCAAGAACACCTTAACTGAAAATAAGTGTGTTTTCTAAACTGAAAGAATCTCAAACAAGATACTGTTTTTTCTTTTTCTTTAAAAAGTGTTGCTTAATGGGAAAATCCTTGAAGCATATACACAAAATCCTTGAATCTCAAACAAGATACTGTTTTCCAACACACTGTGAATTTAGCATGTCCTGATGCATGATAGCGATAGAGAAATTCATATCACAAAATCCAGAACATGCACCATTCTCACATCTCACCTGCAAAACTAGCATTGAACACATTACTTTATCAACTAAAGGAAAAAGAAATGAGAGGAGCAATGAGATCACATACCTCTCATCACCTGGTTTGCTCCCTCTAATGTCTGGCAGCACCAGAGTTGCTCCTAGATATCTTGCCACTACGACAGCATCTGTGATCTACAGAGGGTACTCGCCAGGCATGAGTATGTGTCATAAGATTCATGATGGAAAAATCAAAATCTAAAGAAATGCATTAAGAACCATTTGATGAGAAAAAACCGATTCTATTTTTAGGTTCAGTTGCATGCAAAAACAAACATAAGCACTTGTGAAATGACTGTACTGATGTTATGTTATACTACCTCTGTCACAAATGTATTGTCACCTTTCGTACGTAATGTGTGAAGGAAAAATGACAACACACCTGGGACGGAGGAAGTATTTAACACAGAGTTGAACGAATGCTATATAATACACACAGAAGGACTGTAAGCATACCTGTGAAACATGATATTCAGGACCATTAGTCAATGAGAATGTAACATACCCTCTCTGTTGTTCAATTGGGTCTGTGAGCGAAACGAAAAACAAAAGAAGAAGCATTGTTGGATTAAATCCACCGGGTACTAACACTTCTGAAGCATGTACAATCCATGTTCCAAATATATTCATGTAGTCAATTGAAACCAACCGAAATCCATCTTTGTCCAGCATTGCTTAGGCTCTTGAGCATCTTCGATCCAAGGCCCTTTGCTCGTTTTCGAAAGTTTGACGTCTTGCTCTATTGCATCCACTCTGTCGAAGTGACCTTGATGACCTTCTCCAGGAAGCTTTTCCTAGATGAGACAAGAAAGGGAGAAAGCAGAATCCAATCACGTAAGCAGTATTAACAAAAAGCTAACAACCTGGCATTTCAATTACAATACACTTGCTAGTATTAACAATGATTACAAATCAATGTTTCCAATAATACAATTTTTTTAATAACTAGCAGGTAATTAATACAACCCAGGTTTGTTTAGTGGGAAAGGTGGACCAATTTCATTAAAAAATAGTACTAGTAATCAATTTCTTTCCCTTCTTATCTCCCTAAAGGCCATCTCAATAATGCAAACACAGAATCTTAATCATGTTAAACATATTGATTACTCACTCACATAACAAAATGATACACAAATCATGATCAAGTTACTACAACATCAAACAAACAAATCATAACACAACAAAGTACCCACAACAACTGAATTGAACTCCAAACTGATCCAGATTCGCTCATATAGTACTTTAGATCCAATTTCACAAACAACCCAAAACAAAGCAAAGAAACACAAGAAACTGAGCTAATGATACCAAAGCATGAAGCTTTATGAGGAAGTAAGCAAGTGAAGCAGAAAAGTGGGTCAGAACAAAATTCCAAAGCAGAAACAGATTTGAATTGAGAGAAGATGAAGCAAAGGAACTGACTTGAGGAGAGTCAAAATGGTCCCTTTTGATCATGTTCCCAAGCATGAGGAACATGGTGAGAGTGAGAATGCCGGCGACCACTTGCCTCAAATCCACACCCATGGCCGATGTGGGAGAAGAAGAAGGGGAAAAGGAGTGATTTTGATTTGATGGGCGAAATGAGTGAGAGTGAGATCTGAAAGATTGAGTTTTTAAAAGGGCGATTGGGTTGAGAGATTAGGAAAAGAAAGGGAAAATAGGTGCTTTGATTTGAAGACGAAAGCTTAACAGCAAACGGCGTTGGTCGTATTTCTGCTCAGTCTCTCCACCTACTGCCGACATTTCCGCCTCTCTTTCTTGCAAATTTCTTTAGACGAATTTCTCCTTCACCGCTTCCCATATTTACGAAACTCTCTCGACTCAACATCACCATGGTTTTCAAAACGGGATGGGCCACATAACCGTTCACTTAAGGTGGGTATGATAACAAACATTTTAAAAATATTACTGTTTTAAAGTTTAATATTTGATTTAAATTTTAATAAAGATAAATAATTTAAAAAAATTGAGAAAATATATGTTT
>JBBYHH010437638.1:0-11505 GCA_038382905.1 Daphne laureola
ATAATTTCATTTTCAGTCATTATTCTTTATCACTTGTTTAGTTTTTCATAATAAAAAGGTAAATTTTAGTATAAATATTATTATTGATATTATTTTATTATTTTTCATATTACTTGGATATTTTAGACTCAATTTAAATTAATATGAATATTGGGAAGATTATTTGAAAAAATACACATGTGATAAAGAATAATGACCGAAAAATAAAATTATAAAGTTAAAGGGGTGTTCAACACATTTTAGAAACCATAAGGGTCAATTTGAGCATTTTTCTTGCAAATTCCGTTAAGTTTTGACGGATATTAAGTCGTGGGTATAGATTTGTAACGTACTCATACTTTAGAGTCACTTTTTTAACAAATTTTAGTTCATGTAGAGTCACTTTTTTAACAAATTTTAGTTCATGTATAGATTTGCAACGAAGAGTATAATTCAAGTATATCTGGTGTAGTACTTTGTTAATAATAGTAGTATATGCAAGGCGGGGCACGTACCTGCGGGTAACACAAACAATAACCCGAAACCAACCCATTCTTACTCGGTTTTTTCGGTTTTCGAATATCGATTTCTAGGGATCTCGGGTTTTTAGGTTTCGGATCACGCAGGGCGGCTCGGGTATGCGAGTTTACGGGTTTTTTTAACATCCTTAGTAGTTGTCGCCTGACTACCACCGTAACACGAACAAGCTCAAGCCGAAGCGACGCAAGTGAACCCTTGGCACAACAATCCAAGTGAACTTAGCACACCTCTTATCTGTTTTGGAATAACGTTATTGTAATTACGCCTAAAATCTTTAAGAGTTAACTAAAGAATATGGGTAATTATCATTTACCCCCGTGAGGTTTGGTATAATCTTCGATTTCCCCCCTATATTTTCTGAATTCTTTTTTTTTTCCCCTAAGATTTGGAGAAATATACAAAAACCCCCTCGAAACTAACTGGCGTTAGAACTTCCGTTAAAGGTTTAAGTTTAACTACAAACTTTGTGCCCTAATTGTTTTAACCTTAACAATTCAACCCTGATGTTTTACTTTTTACACTTTCAACCCAACTCCCCATTGTCCCACCTTTTAGACTCTCAGCGTCGCCGCACTCGTAGCGCCGCCACTGTCGTCGTTGCCTCCTCTCTCCTCTCCCTTCACTTGCGCTTCTGACTCTGTATATCAATCTTTGCTCCGAGCCTCTGATGCCTCCAAACTTGACCTAGTCCCAATCCCTCCGTCTGCGCTGCCATTTCCGAATCGGCCTGGGAATTTGTTGAAGGTTCAGAATCGACCACCTTCACACTGAACCAAATTTACTCAACTTCATAGTGAAGTCATGAATAGATTTCTCCGGGATGGCTCTTGCAAAAATGCTGACCGACCTATTTTAGGAGCAAACCCAGAAAGGGTTCGCAACTGCAAAGTGAAAGGACCTCCGAGAAAGGCCGATTTTGAGGACTCCAGGGTTAATCTGGTGGGAAAGGACATTGAAGTCCACGAGGTATAAGGAACACTGTTTGTTTGTGTCTGAGAGCAAACATACAAAGACGAAGCGGAAGCAGCATAGAAAGGCATCGACGCCATCAATTATCTTTTGGGTGTGATAGAAGTTTGAGGAGCTTGGCATCTGCAGTGTTGTTTCTCCAGTCCAGTTACACGGCTTGAATTGAATCGAAGCAGTGGTGCTGTAAAATCCAAAGTTTATTTTGATTTTAATTTGACATATGTGTGGAGTAATTGGAAAAGCTTTCTAAGATTTGTAGATCTGGTAGATGCGTCTATTGTTGCTAACAACCTCAATGTCGTGGAATTCCACTTCGTACACCGCTTGTCTAAACGATGTGATGTGAAGAAGGATTGAGATGTGGAGTTAAAAAAATCAAGATAAATTTGTTAGGGTTAAAAATTTAAGGATCAATTTTTATAATTAAATCTAAAAATTTAACAGAAAAACTAACAATAGTTAGTCAAGTGGTTTTTTGTATATTTCTCCATATCTCGGGAGGAAAAAGAAAGAATTCTAAAAATACGAAGAAGAAATTGAAGATTATAACAAATCAAGAATAAATGATAATTACCCAAGAATAGGAGGGCACCACAAACCGTTAACGGGGTGACTAAAGATTCACTAAACCTCCGGTTTTACCAAAAGTTTTAAAAAATACGGAAGGCATAATCTGAACTTCAAACGGTTATAGTATAATTTACCCAAAAAAATATGTTCTCACATAGAAACATACGGTCTACCCACTAGTGAATCTACTTTCGAAAGTGTATTTTTGATCATTTGAAAGAATTTGAAACTGCATTTTTGCCACATCTACCAACTCGAATTGGATATAGCGACAAGTAATTTCCCTTGTCCCACGATAAACAGTTCAATACAACTTTAAAGGTTTACAGCATTTAACTAGTAATAGTATATACGAGGCCTTCCCTTCCTTCAAAGGGCCAAAGATAACTCTGGGCCAAAGGAATATGGTAAATCCTTGGGCATTGAAGTGAAGCTTCTCTTCCTTCTCTCCCAAGTATATGCCACAGACCTTGAGTTGATCAGATCAGTTATGACAGACATTATCAGAAAAGCTTACTTGCTAGCTTATGTCGGAAAAGGCGCCTGTCGGGATCTTGTTCTGTAACACTTCTTGAGCTGATTTGATCCTTGAAGGTTCCTGCAACCAGGTTTTAATCCATCAATGAAGCAATTGAGATTAATCCCAACGGATTGGGGTCAGCTACATGAATCTTAGGTCTTCATTTCACAATGCAGATCTTAACGAATAGAGACGATCATAAATTGAGTTCTAACCATGATCCAAAGAAGTGTATGAGAAAGGAAATGATGACCATGACATTTGGGTATACCTTGCCTTCAAGACTGATCACAAGTGGTCCTTTCCTCGATTTCCGGTAACAACCTTGATGTTGAGACAATAGATTAGATTCAAAGGCGTTTACTAAGAGTTCATATCGGAAACAAATAGAAAATCATCTATGCTTCAGCCTCCTACCTATGTGCAGATCCGGAAACTCAAGACACAATCTTGATAAAGGTTCCGCAGCTTCAACCTGCAGAAATGTTGAAAGAACAATAGTTGAAAATATCACAATTTATTTTTCATGGTAATGCATGGGAAAGTCTAAAGATCGGAATTTTAACCATACGTCTGATAAAGTTGTCTCAACTTGTTTTGATGAGTATGCTTGCATCAATGGCAAGAAACCAAGGGATTTTCCTATCTCGATCAGGCAATCCCACTCATTGTCCAGCTCGGGAACATTTGTCGCAGAGAGAACAAATACATTTTGGCATTTTATCTGCAATCAACAACCATAAACACTACGCAGTAGAGAAGTATGCATGCCCATACATAAGCAAGATGACTGAAAACAAAGTTGTTGCCAATGTTATCCTCAAGTCAACGTAAGGAACTGGGTAAACATGTAACACAGAGTAAGCAGAAAGTTCTCAAATACATACCAAAGGCACGGCCAGCCTTTCATGACACAGTAGTTCTGTGACACCTTCAGGCAGCTGAGCCATCTGAAAAAAAGTAATTAAACAAATGATAAATCTGAGGTGCAAAAGTATTAAGCTAAAGTATAATTCTATTATATAAATAAACACGATTAGTTTATATCTTACAGGAATCCATTAAAAAAAAAGAAAAGGAAATTGCATAATTGCCTCCATGATCTACATAATTACGAAGTCAACTTAAAGCCTCCTTCAGAAGCTTAGTCTTAATTTGTCAGAAAAACAGACATAATTGGACACTATCCATGACATTTCATATCAGTAATTAAAGAATGATTTTGTTTACACTGTGAAACCATCCACAGAAGCTGAATCTTAATACATGTCAAAGCATGCAGAATTAAATGGCAAGCAATCACCTCACCTCATTACGATATCCAGTGCAATGATCACCAATAAGTTTCCGAAGGTATTCCTCAAATTCTTCATCAGGAACCTGAATTAGAGTCAAACATAAGAGGTTTTCCAGAAAGAATTAGTAGTCTGGTATAAATCAAACTTGCAATCGGAAATATGCCAAATGTGTAGCAACAATCGAAACTTTAACTGATGGTTTGTCAAACTAAATGTTCTTAACATGAATAGAATCACAAACCATTTGAGCCCCAAATGCCTTGGCAACACCTGACACAGTGATATCTGAATGCAGTAGGCCAACCCCTCCATACAGAAAAACCTGCATTGTGACAAGTCAACAGAAAAATAATTCAAAAGATGGGAATAAACCAATATTTACTTTATGTAAATTACAAATAATAAATATTGCTTATGAAACTACCATATCATTTGCAGCTTTTTGCCTTTCAACCTCTTCCGCTACAGAATCAATCTGATCCCAGGAAAAAATGTAAGAACCAACACAAGTGACTGATCATATGGAGTATAACCCAAAACAATAGTGAGAAATCAAGCCTTCAAATTTCTTCCAACTCAAATTTTCACTTGTTTTCTCTTAAACTATGACATCTTGGATTATTTTATTAAATTAATCAGAACAAATTAAAGATTATAGAGGCATGACCATAGCTATAATTCTCTCTCTCTCTCTCTCTCACACACACACATGCGCACACACACACACTTCTCAACCAGTCAAATGCTTCATCGTACCATAAACACAAGTTTATAACCAAAACCTCAAAAAAGGTAAAACACTTGTTTCCAACCAAAAGCACAGGTTATGACAGCCCAAGGAATGGATTAAATAAGTTCTTGCCAATAACCACATCCGTTCGAAAGAAATACAACTATAAGCACCTAAGAAAAACGACATCAGGAGTCGGGATAATTGTCACCCAATGCAGTGCTTTACTATTACAACCAACAACAAGAATCACATTCACTCCACATGTTTACAGGCAGCAACTTGGGTATAAAGTTTGTCTGCCCACCTTTTTCTTAAGATGACACCAATTTATCAGTATACCATTTGATCCCTTTTTTTAGGGGGCAGAGCATACAGGCTATTCAATCCTACAATAATGTAGCCATCTGATCACTTAAGATGAACCACTTCTTTTACCAAGATTAAAGCATACAAGAACCTATAACTCACATCAGTTCGAACAATTGCAGCCTGCACTACTGACCAACCAATTTGGTGGAACTTTTTGCATAATGAAGGGCCCAGATGATCCTCAACAGTGCCAAACCTGAGCTATGGAAAGTCACCACAAGCTTCAGCCAGCACGATATGCAAGAAAATAATACGTAAAATGGAAGGGGCAAAGAAGTCAACACGACTGGCACACCCAAAGATGATGAAATCTTTACCAAGAGAGCTTTCATGTTTTTTCACCCTATCTTATGAAATGGAAAAAGGAATGACTGGAAATGTTCGGCGGGCCAGGGCGGGGGGTACAAAAATAATGTAGCATGATGAGAGAAGTTCGACACCAATTCAAGAGTTTGGCTACATGCAAGTTCCATTTGATCAATGACACCAAACCGCTCAGTGTAGATGAAGCAAGATTTTCATAAGTGGGAGATGACCAAATATAAGAGGATCATACAAAAGGAGAACAAAACTAAAACATGAGGAAAGAAAGATGTGTACAAAAGAATGGAGATAAAGAAGATAAGATTTTAAGAGTACATGACAGAAGCTCCACCGAAGACAGCAAAACTATCTTTAACAAACGGAAAGAGCTCACCAAGACATGTAGACGACTCGATCACAAAGTGGCTTCCAATAATTGAAAATACAGATGGACTATTTTCTCAAGACTGAAGGCACCTTAATCTATTCCGAACAGATTCCATTTCCACATGGTTTAAATAAGGCACTTACAGAATCTCATCCCCCACCCCAATGACTGAAACTGTAACCATGCCATTTCTATGTGACTCAATGTGTTCCAAGTTACTATCAATAGAAGGCGAATGTCCATCAACTGAAGCAGGAATCTTTTTCACTCTCCCTGCCCTCTCTAACCTTCCATCAGAAAGAAAATATGCAGGTTTAAATTCTCCCTTGCTTCCAGATGAGTTGATGGTGCACAACAGTGAGTTTGGAACTGTATCATAAATGCTTCCAATAGATGTATAACTGTAAACATTTAGAAAAGTTAGTATCCAGAATTGTTAAATCTCACAAAAATATCTGTTGATAAATTGAAAAGGACAAGCTATAGATATTGGATCCATGATGATATTAGAAAGCAAGACACCCTCGTAGAAATGAATTCCAGCATATCAAATAATAGGGAAGACTTGTTACCCCTTGTCATAAAGACTGCAGTATGGAACTTTGCATGTCAATAGAAATGACCAAACATCTCTGAAAAATGAGGAAAAAGCCATCAACATCTAAATGCAGAATTTTCTGTACAAAACCTATAGATGTTAGAAATGGAGATGGATAATGGAACAAGAAGAGACCTATAAGACCAGTCCAAGATGGGATTAACTCTCATAAATGGTGGCCATCCAGGTGAACTTGGAGAAAATTGCTCTTGTCCTACCTGAAGCATTTTTTTTTTTCCGGTTCAGCTTTTATGGCATCCAAAGTTGAGCGAATACATTTAAAGATCCAAAAAGCAGAGTTTAAAAAAGAAAAAACATAAAAAAGTTGAAGTGCATCCTAAAAATGAGTAATATAACTATACCGCAGTAGGATCACCAACTCGGACACCCAGAAAAATAGCTCGAATAGGATTTTGCATTATCAAATCCTCCAAGCCAGACTTAAAATCGAGACGGATGATGTCCAATTGCAGGTTATATCTACTCATACAGAAAAGAGAGTTTTAATTGAAGAATGTACATGAAGTGAAAAAAAAAATTCCAGATATGTAAAAGACCAAGAATGAGCTTCTCCTACATATTTGCTGTATCATAGGTAAATGAGTTGATCTCAGGAAATGCAGAAGGGCTTTCAAAGTATATCGTCCTGATCGGGAAGGCCTCAACAACACCATTTAAACAACTTTGTTCCCCTTTATGTAAAAAGTATGCAGCTCTAAGGAGATGCAGCAAAACCTGAACACCAGAGATCATCATCAGTCGTATAAAAAATGAACCATATGAATATTATCTGTGAAATATGAGTGCAAACTCACAGTTGAGTCCTTCCCACCATTAAAGCTGAAAGCAACCTCTTCGATCCTGTGAGAAAGACGTATAAAATTTTGAGTGCATGAAAACTTGATACTTTTGCAGAAGTTTAATCACCCGTAAGATTCATTTTGAATATTCGTAAAGCATGGTGCGTTTCTAAGCATTGCAAATCAAGTCATGCCTCCTCCCCATGTATAAGCTTACAGTTAACAGAGACAAAAGGAGGGTCTTCTGATTGAGCAGCCTTACAGAGGCATCTCAAATCTCAATAACTCAAACCGACAGCTTCTGCATCAGAAAGGAATGGCTTTACAATTGCACCAAGGCTCTCCGCATTTCCCTTACTTTGGATAGCATATTATACGGCGTTAATATTTTAATAAACCGTTGTTTAATTTCTGATGCACATTCAAGTAAATCCTTTGGATGTAGTTTCTCATGTTATCAAATGAAGAAGTCTTAACTTTAATCCATGACAGTGCAGGTGCATTGAAGCACTGAAATAACGACTACCATACTACTAGTAGTAGGAATAAATTACATAGTGCATTCTTTTGTACAAACAATGAGACATAAAGAGAAGTTGTGTGTGTCTCTGTCTTAAATGTCAGAAAAGCATTAATAAAGGCTACCATGCTAGTAAACAAACAAACCCAACATCAACAATAATGGTCAGTCCTTCTAACTTCCGTCATTACTCCTTTTGCATCAATAAATAATGATTAGGAGACTTGACACAGAAGTTTAGTTGTCACCATGTGAAAATGAAAGGAAAGACTACAGACTATGGACCCCCAGCGGGTCCTACCCTTCCGGAACCCAGAGCTTTGTGCATATAACTGTTTGTTACCAAATTTAACTCGAAACAACTTTTAATAGTTGATAAATAAAAGAATCTGTTACATTTTCATTTCCAAAAAGTTCTACGTAAACTGCTATAATTTTTCATAAGAAAAGTATTTGCATTAATTTTACTACCTTCTTATGATTTTTCTTCCCACTCTAGAAGTGATTCTCTCTGTCCTAGAAAAACTGAGATGTTTGATTAGGCATGGAGGTTAAGGACTTCTAAAGACTTAAGGGTAATATGTGTTCAAAAGTTTCCTTAAAAGGAAACGTTTCAGCTTTTTTAGGACAACCCAAAAAGAAAAATATTTCAAATTTTCTAGGAAGGAAGGAGTATTTTTTTTTTGTCTAAATACCCATTTTACTTTATTACTACCAAGGCCTACGGGCCTACACACAAATTAATCTCGGTGACCAATCAAACGGGACAAATTTCCTAAGATGGTATTAAAGTCTCAATGCTGTCTGATTAAGTACTAGTTTGATGAAATTGACATTATTAATATTTTATAAGTGGAAAGTAACAAAATATACACATGTCAACTGTGAGTAGGAACGATGAAAATCATTTTGTCCTTATTCATAAATTATTAATTTTCAGGTTAGACAAAATGACAGATTTGTTTCCTTTAAAATGGGTCTTAATGTCTAGCGCCAAAACATTCTAAATATACCAACAAATTTGTAAAAAAGTAGCTTCATATGTGAAAATAAACCCAAAAAATATTATACACTTACACCGCTATAGTGAAATTAATACAAATGCTGCCAGATTTTAAATCATGTGAAGAATACAGCTGCTA
Organism: Daphne laureola; assembly: GCA_038382905.1. Lineage (NCBI taxonomy): Eukaryota > Viridiplantae > Streptophyta > Magnoliopsida > Malvales > Thymelaeaceae > Daphne > Daphne laureola. The sequence goes on from JBBYHH010437638.1 coordinate 8,730, forward strand.
GCAAATGTCATTTGCATGGTGGTATAATGATGATGATGGCAATGAGGCAAAAAGCAGACCCTTGTACATGTAATCTATCGTAAGCGAGAACAACTAAAAATTGTTTCTTCTGAGCCAAGATCTATATTTCATGGCTACACGAAACGACAGATTTGTGGCCCTTTCTGTTAGTATACCAATAAATACGGCCAAAACATTCCTGATTGGTAGAAAAACAGATGGTTTTAAAGCGTTTTCGCATGCTAAACATGACAATCTGATCCATTAGCACTACCAAAGCGAACAGACACCTGTTACTACCAGGACCGAACGATTTGAACAAGACAAACTCCTCCAGCAACTGCAAATTAAGCACAATATAACTATCCTTACTAATGCAAACATTTTGGAGAACAACGTAGGAAATGCAACGGGAAGGAATGCACACAAATCTGGAATCTTAGATTCTGCTAAACAGGCAAAACGTCCAACTTTAATTCCATCAAAAGGGCAATTCACAACCAATGTGATGCATACTGAGCGTGCCCCCATTATCAAGAATGAATAGACCACCTTCAGTAGGTCAACGTCAACATCGAGCAAATCATTTACATGCATTTATCATAAATCCAGTTCAAACAGACAACAAAAATGAATGAAAACGATACCCAGAGACAGAAAAGAACTCACGAGTAAAGAGCCAATGCTCTCTTAATAACATAGATGGCGTCGTTGTACTTCGTATTCAGCCTCCTATCATCACTTTCTCTAATCGCCTTATCGATCTCCATACTCCCTGACACAAAACCTCTTCGAATTAAGATCAAAGCCGAACTCACGAAAACGGGTTTTTCAACTTCAAAGTAAGACAACCAAACTCGATATCCCTGCTAAAATCTTCCAAACTTAACAATCAAGTCTGAATTACATTCAGAGAATTGGGGAAATCGGACGAAACGGTCATCCCTCAGATTGAAGAGAGAGATTCCGCGCTTCGACGCCAGGTTTTGAAGACATTTACCTGCTGGAGTGAGGAATCTGCAGAAGTTGCTGTCTGTCTCTCTCTCTTTCTCTGTGATTTCCTAAGCTTGGCACCAGGAAGAAGGAGATTTTTATTGCAGAGAGCGGAAATGGAGACAAAGCAATCAGTTGAAAGGGCTCAGATGCCACACAGAGGCGTTGCTTTTTATCAACAAGGCCGAGATGAGGCTAAGTCTTCTGGGAAAAGGCCAAGAAAGTGCAGAAAATACGTCCGGTGCAGTGAACCAGTTTTTGTTTCAAACTGAATTTTAGAAAAGGTAAAAAGCACAAATAAACCTCTGAACTATTCAGTTTGTCATGAAATGACCACTAAACTTTTTATTTAATCGATTAAACCACTAAATTTTCGAAACTGTACCAACTTAGGCACTGAGTTTTATTTCTGATGATGTTTCAGGTGAAAAAAAAATACGGATCGAGCGTAAAGTTAAACCTAAAGTATCTCTAACTGTTCGATTTAAAAAAAATACACACAGATTAAGAGAATATTACGTCGTTTTCCTTTACCCTAATCGCATCTGACTTTCTCGGTGGTATTCTTTTAAGGTGTTTTTCTTAATCAGACACTTAGAGATATTTTATGTTGAATTTCTCATTCAATCCGTATCATTCTTCCATATAAAAAATTATTAAAATTCAAATCCAGTGACTAAATTAATATAATTATAAAAATATAATAATTTATTTAACTGAATAAAAAGTTAAGTGATCATTTCGTGATAAACTGAAAAGTTGAGGAGTTTTTTTTTATTTTATGCTTTTGACCTTTTAGAAAATGTTGGACTGGGTAGGCTGGCTGGCTGGCTGGCTGGATGGGCCGAGAAAGGTCAAAGGATTAATAAGATGCTTAGCATGTAGGGATCAAAATTGAACTAATAGCTTGAGTCAGACTTCCCTTCGTGTTCGAAAAAGTATTGAACTAAATTTGAACAAAATTTTAAGTTTGATATATATTTTAAATCAAGTTTCAACATCAAGTTGTTAGGTTTGATTTGATTTTATATTAATTTTTTCTTTTAAAATATTTGGACAGCTCAAGTCTGATTAACTTAAAATTTGTTCGAACTCATTCATAGAAACTTCAAACTAAGTTCGAACAAAATTTCAAACTCCATATAAATTTCAAGTCGAACATAAACAATCCAGAACTCGAATCAACTCGACCCGTTTTCAAACCTAAAAGCAAGACCACTATGCATAATAAAACAAAGGTTGAGGGTGATGGTTATTTTTAGTCATATAGGTTTGGGGTTTTTAACGATGAAGTCCTATAAGTTTGAATTTTCTCAAATAAGTCCTAAATCCGAAGGGAATCTAATAAAGAAGTTATATAGGTTTGCGAGCAGGATTTTTAGTCATTTAAGTTTGCAGGTTTGTTTACTTAGCCCCTCCAACTTCTGAAACTTTAATTTTATGTCAACTTGGCTCTGATACTAAACTGAAAGCGGATATTAATTTTTTCTAAACAAGTAAAGAACATAGAGTAAACACGCAATAATTTAATAAAATAAACACAGTATTTAAAACATCATCAACTTACAAAATCTGGTTAATATCAGATAAACTGCAACAATCCGAGTACAAGTAAAGACTGCTCGATAAACACACCAAATGATAAGTGCATATTATTATATATATTTTACCCTCAATTTTGCATATTAACTCAATTAATTGCTATATTCTTATTCTTTTGCGCAAGAGTTTTGTAGGATTCCACTTCGAGAAGCAATAGAGCAAAATAGAGGAATTTGTGACT
>JBBYHH010437749.1:0-11504 GCA_038382905.1 Daphne laureola
TTGATTTAAGGTAGGCTAGAGACAACATCCCTTAAATTAAGGTAGGCTACTTTTTACCAACCAAAAGGATACCAAACATTATCCTTTCAGCCCCAAACTTCATAGGCCAGTTCATTAGGGTTCCCTAGGTCCGAGATGGCACGGAGCAAGGTGGTGGCATATAGGAAGGTAGTCAGGCATGTGTGGGTGCGGGAGAGCTTCCCCGGGCAAGTGGAAGGTGGGGAAATGCACTGATGGACCCCAGATCAAGTGTACTACTGCTGGATGTCTCAGGGAGACGCGTGGGGTGTGTGAACGGTGCGTAGGGCACATGGGAGGTCAAAATGCTCACCATTTGACCTCCATTAAAGCTGGAACTTACTTCCTCCATGTGTATTCCCATGTGGTACAGTTGTAGAACTCTTCCTTGATCATCCTCCCGCCCTTCTCCTTGTGTCATGAGTCTCATGAAGGCATTGAGACTTTCTTGAGCTTTCTTTAACCGGGACTTAGTCATAGGTCCACCAAGGCCATGAAGAGGATTTAGTGTCTTGGGTGCTTAAACTTTAACTTCCTCTTGAGAGTTGGGAAGGTCTTTGGTGATGTCCACATCACAATGAGAGAAGTGATTATCAAAGAGGATCGTGGTGGCAGATTAATAGGACACTTTGGTATTCAAAACACACTTGAAGCGGTGAAGGAAAATTTCTATTGGCCTCATCTCAAGAGGGATGTAACCAAAGTTTGTGAAAGATGTGTCACATGCGACAAAGCAAAATCAAGGCTTCAACCAAAAGGGAAGTACACTCTTCTTCCGACTCCTTCTCTTCCATGGGTTGACATTAGTATGGACTTTAGTAGTGGATTTCCTAGAACTTCTCATGGTCATGATGCTATCTTCATTGTGGTAGATAAATTTTCTAAAATGGCTCATTTAATAGCTTGCCATAAAATGGATGATGTATCTCATGTATCGGATCTTTTCTTTAGGAAATTGTGAAGTATCATGGCATTCCTAAAACAATTATGAGTGATAGGGATTCTAGGTTCTTCAACCATTTTTTGAGAACACTTTGGTCTAGGTTAGGTACTAGTTTAGTGTATTCCACTTCTAGTCACCCACAAACCGATGGACAAACTGAAGTAACTAATAGAACCCTTGCCACCATCTTGAGAACCATACTAAAGAAAAAATTGAGACATTGGGAAAAGTGTCTTCCTCATGTTGAGTTTGCTTATAATAGAAGCTTTCATTCATCTACATCTCATAGTCCATTTGAGGTATTCTACAGTTTCAACCCCTTAGCACCTCTAGATTTGATTGCATTATCTAGTTCAGACTTAATTGATGTCACCACCTCCTCCAGGCCGGTGCAGTGGCTAAAGTCCCCGGTAAGCTGTAGTGGTGCGGAGAGGAGGGAGGTGATGATAGAACGGGGGCCACTTAAGTTCGGCGGACCCACGACCCAGTCCCATACATCTATCACCTATACTTAACGCACTGCTAGTATAGGGCATTTCTCTTATGACGGGAACCTGCACTTGCAAACAACTGCAAACCTACATACAAGCATCGCAGAATCATACAGAATAAAGTTGAGCTTTGCTCAACACCAGATGCACCAGAAAGGAGACTTGCCACTACAGTACTTGGCAAGAACTTCCCGAGTAAGTAAACACATCCAAAAAATCAGAAGGCATCAGAACATATAACAAATCTCAAAATGCTTCCCAACTACATGTACATGTGCATGCTACGCCTGCAGAGCCCTGAGTATGCCAAAATAGGTACATACTATGCCTGAGTAACTGCGGGTGTCAAGAATGCCGACAAATTACCCCAAGGTACTGCTACTACTGCTGCTAAACACAAAGAAAGAAGTTAACCTTTAGTCGTTACGTATGTGCTCACCCAAAGTACTCAAATACCCAATAACCAACATCTCAATCGAGACTACCCCCAAAACATAAACCAAACCTAATCAAAGAGCTACAAGTACCTCAAATACAAAATCACAAATGACTAGGCATAGCTACTATATGGGTCATGCACCACTAGCTCCTGAAAAACCTAGACATAAGGGGGTGAGTCTTCAAGAGGTACTCAGTAAGGGCTTAGGTAAGGGTAATAGTTTTAAAGAAACAACCTGCATAAAAGGTTAGTATGCCATGTTCTAACATTTATATACAACGTAAGTATAGCATGGATAATGATATGCATAATGGTATGATATGCAATACAGACATCCCATCGGATGATGGTACCCACTCATCCCTCTATACGGTAACCGACCATAATCCCAATCCCCGGTGGATTTAAGCATCGCACATGGGGCCAAAACGCATGGTACCAATGAGAGGCATAGGATCCGCAAAACATATCATCAACCGCCTGGTTGGTTCTCCCTTACAAATCATATCCTCAACTGCCCGGTTCGTTCTCCCTTACATAAAACCTGCACACCATTACACTTACCATGTAACTAGCCATGGGAGTCACCGGGCCCCACCCTCGACCCAGGAACTAGCCTCAACTAACACGATATGCATACCAGAACCCTAAAATGCATATAAAGAAAGTTAAACCCTTACCTAACAAGTAAAAACTCCATATAGCAATCTGAGGTAACTTTGCACACAAACACAAATCTGGTAGAATTTCTATTGACTTCCCGCACTTCTACCCACCAGAAATCACACTGAATAATCATGCAACAAAAGGACTTAAGTCCACAATCCTTATCCAAAATCCAACTCACAAAGTAACCTTCACAATTTGGCCAACTCATGTACAATCAGACTAACTACACAAAATATTATCAAACTTTCATTTATCATCAACTAAACTTAATTTCACTCTAAATGTTACTTAATAGTTAAGTAACGTAGTTACTTAGTGGAAAAGTAAGTGATGCTAGTTAATGGCTATGTAACGTAGTGGCTAAGTTACGTTACTTAATGGTTAAGTAATGTAGTGGCTAAGTAACGTTACTTATGGTTAAGTAACGCAGTGGCTAAGTTACTTCTAAGAGAAGTTACTTCGTGGCTAAGTTACTTCTAGAAGAAGCAATGGATAAGTTACTTAGTGGCTAAGTTACTTATAAGAGAAGTAAACTTAGTAGCTAAGTAAGTCCTTTCTATAAATAGAGGCGAGAGGCCAGCCAAACATACACATCTCTGGATACTTTTGAAGTACTCCAAAACACTTCTTCATCTTCTTTCTCTCACTTTCAAGGCCGAATTTGCAAGGCATTCTCATAAGCATTTTGGGTAGATTTAAGTGTGTTTCTTCAATACATCCAGCCCTTTGTCATCACACAAAATTGGCCCTCTCATCATCTACAAGAACCGGCCACAACCTTGAAGACATTCAAGGTGTTCTTGGTGTTCATCAAGAGTTCAAGTGGAGCTTACATTTTGGAACAATGATAAATATCCTTTTGTTGTAATTCCAGAAGAAAGATACACTTCTTCTCCCTAGTATCATTCTAAGATCTCCTTCTACTCTTTTTGATGCTTGGATTATGAGAGAGGCATGATATGAATGAAACATCATGCTATGAATTTACATGAAATCTGAAATGAACAAAATGACGTATATGTATGTCTTACACATGTATGAGAGTGAATAACATGTTAATGGTGGATCTAAAGTTAACACAATGAATTATGATGCAAACATTTTCTTCAACCTTTCAAAATGATGGAGTGCTTAAACTGATGCTCTATGTGCTTAAAATGATGTTCTCTTTGATTAGTATGATGAGCTCAACACTTCAAATGATGATCTTCTCTCTTGGACAAGATAGTATGATGTCTTGGTTCAAAATGATGTGTTTGGTGTTATGAATAATGCTCTATGTTTTACTTATAATACACTACCTTACATGCATTATTCTGATAACTTAATGATGCACTCATTTTCTTCAACCTTTCACGATGATGTCTTTGGTGACCATAATGATGTACTCCCGTTGCACTATGATGCTCTCACTTACAAAAATGATGCACTCGTTCTAATGACATAATGATGCACTCGTTTTCTTCAACTTTTCAAAATGATGTGTTTGGTTACCAGAATGATGCTTTGCGTTTCAAGTATGATGCGCTACCTTACAAACATGATACCCTCGTTCTGATGACTTAATGATGCACTCGTTTTATTCAACCTCCCAAAACGATGCCTTTGGTGACCACAATGATGCACTCATGTTGCACTATGATGCTCTTCCTTACAAACATGATGCACTCGTTCTTATAACTTAATGTTGTACTCACTTTCTTCAACAGTTCAAAATAATACGTTTGGTGACCCGAGTGATGCTCTCAATTTTCACTTTGATGCTCTCTCTTACAAACATGATGCTCTTTTCCCCACTAATGATGCATTCTAACTCACACATGATGCACTTCCTCTTCCGAATGATGAACTCAGACGATGCATTTCATCCTCCAAAATGATGCACTTCATGCATCAAATGAAGCACTACATTCATCAATGATGCACTCCATGCGAAATGATGTTTTTGTGGTGCAATGTGATGCTTCTTTGACTGAAAATTTATCTTCTCCCATATGTTTTAGTTGATATTCTTCCGATTCATTATTAATTAGCATTATTAAATTCATTCTGATAACTTTGAGCATTAATTGTATGTAATTCGTGGTTACATCATTTTTATAAACATGGACATAATTAGGGGTGAAAGTTGAACGAACAGCTCGAGTTCGGCTCGAACTCGACTCGATTAAAAGTTCGTTCGAGCTCATTCATATTATTTTCAAGCCAAGCTTGAACAAAATTTTAATCTCGATACATTTATCAAGCCTAACATAAACAGCTTAATACTCAACTCGACTCGATTTTATCCCAATTTTTCCATTGATATTCGTGAACAGCTAGAGCTCGATTGATTTAAAGCTCGTTCGAGCTCGTTCATATTATTTTCAAGTCAAGTCTGAACACAATTTCAAGCTCGATATAATTTTCAAGTCTAACATGAACAACCTAATTCTCGGCTCGGCTCGTTTTCAGCCCTAGACATAATAATGAGTCGACGATACATCCTTAAGAAATGTAAGAACACCATTAAGATATGTAGGTGTATCATAATTCTATCATGTGCAGCAGGTTGCAGGTTTGGGACATAGGATGAATTTGCGTCGTTCAGCTCAAGAAATAACTGAGAATGAAGCGTTAGCGATTGGAGAAGCAATTGGTTACTCCAATGAGATCGATTACGGTTTTGATTAGTGAATTTTGTCGGATCACATAGGATGATGGCATCATAGTGATCAGAAGAACAGAGAGAGAGGAGGATGATAATTTTGAAATTAATTGGACTCGGTCACGTACTGAAACAATTTTAAGAGCCTCACCTATTTATATGTTCAACGAACCCGCGAAAAATGTCCCCAATTTTGGAACAAACCCTAAGAATCTTCCGGACAACTACAAGTTTGTAGAATCAATCTTGCTATCGTTCCTGTTCAGTAAATTAGTTCTTGACGGGCTCCCTCGATCAATCCCTATTTTTCTGCGTACTTCATTGCAGTTTCTGTTGCAGATTCATATAGGACCATGGTTGGAGTGAACATGGACGATTTAGGGAAGGAGAGGACTCGAAAACGCCCTCGGCTTGTGTGGGATGCTGCACCATCTGGATTGGAGGTTTGTTTGCTAATTAAAAACTAGGGTTTAGGATGAGAAATTTGAATGAGACAATCAAACAAATCGGGTTGAATTTTGAGTGATGGTTTCTTTGGGGTTTATAGGCTCAAGGAAGTAGCGGTAGACCGCGCGAAGACGCTGGTTCCAGACACGTATCGCCTCCTAGGAGGAACGACGATCATGAAGGCCATTATGTATATCATCTTGGCGAGAATCTTACTCCGAGATGTTGGTTTTTCTCGATTTTGTGTTTTTGTTGTGGATCTTTTTCTGCTTTACTTGTTCTGGACTGATTTGATGTGTTGTTTCGTCTCAGATAAAATACTTCGGAAAATGGGTGAAGGTTAGCTGTTGAGGATCCTCAGCTGTTGAGTGAATTATAGTATTTCTGGTTCTGTTATGGGGTTCAACAAATTGGTGGTGTTGTAGGCACGTTTGGTCGTGTTTTGGAGTGTTGGGACCGTCAAACCCGAGAATATGTGGCAATAAAGGTGGTAAGAAGCATTCGCAAGTACCGGGATGCAGCCATGCTTGAAATTGATGTACTCCAACTTTTGGGTAAAAATGAAAGAGGCACTTCACGGTAAGAAACTTGTGTAGGGCGAGCTGAGGCTAGATCCATGGTCACCTTTTTTAGCAAATCAACTTATAAAAGGTTTCTCTTGCAGCTGTGTGCAGATTCGGAACTGGTTTGACTACCGCAACCATATATGTATAGTAAGTATCTCCTGCTGCTCACAAATATCACTGTCTTCCTCTTCATATGAGTTCCTTTGGTTTATTGTTTACCATTGCCTCGCAAGATAATGAATTTACATTACCAGCCACTTTTGCTATGGCTTCCATGTTTATAACTGGATTAACTGTGATGTTTGTTCATGCTTGTGTCAGATTCTTTCCCTGATTGTTTCTGTGTGCATCCCTTTCAAGAATAAAACTCCATTGGACTTGATTTATAAGGCTTTCACTAAACAAGAAACTTGCTTTCAATACATTTTAATGGTGTTGCCAGGTATTTGAGAGGCTTGGACCAAGTTTATATGATGTCCTAAAAAGAAATAAACACCACCCATTTCCAGTGGATCTTGTTCGAGAATTCGGTCGTCAGCTTCTGGAATCAGTTGCATGTGTGGATTGTTCTTAGCTCCTGATTCGTTAACTCTGTTTTCTGTTGACCTATCCTTCTTTGTTCAATGTTCAGGGATAGGTTACTCTTTCCACCACTTTTCTTAATATTTCCTCTTCCACGCTTCTATATTTCGCAGATATGCATGATTTACACTTAATCCATACTGACTTGAAGCCAGAAAATATTCTTCTTGTGTCATCTGAATATATAAAGCTTCCTCAACCCAAGGTATTTGCCTTAATAGAAAAAGATTGTATCATTTTATGGTTGGGGCCTTGACTCCAACTTAATGATTACGACAAATGTTTGGAATGGTACAGAGTGGTTCTTCAGATGACAAACACTTGAGGTGCTTGCCAAAGTCGAGTGCCATTAAGCTGATTGATTTTGGTAGTACTGCATTTGATAATCGTAAACATACCTCCATTGTTACCACAAGGCACTACAGAGCCCCTGAGGTCATTCTAGGTAACATGTTGATGTGCTGATCTGATGGATCTGTAGTATTTCCCCTTATTGTTGCTGTGTAGCTATTTATTTTATTACCTGTAAACAAAGAAACTGGGTGGTTTAAGGTGTTTATTCTTTGGACCCTATCTCCTTCAGATTTATGTTAAAAGAAAATGTATGGTCTAGCAAGCCTCAGATAAATAAAAGATACCAGTGGTTTTGCCAGAAGTACAAGTTGAGACGCATTTTCTTGGTTTAGAAGCGGCCAATTCTGTTATATGTTCTGTCCCTGAACTTCTGGAAATGTATTGATGTTATATTATCTTGTGTTTGTTTTTTGTTGATTGGTTATTTTCTGGAAAAATTGTTGATGATTTTGCCGTTTTGTTTTCCATGTCGATTTAGTGCAGTAGAATGCTAGGGCTTAGTTATATTGAGAAGAGCTTTTTTCATGATTTGTGCACTTCACTGAATATCTTCACAGTTATTCTTTTTTTATTCTATGAAAACTAAAGTAGCTGACTAGTGGCTTTTTGTGTTTTGTTATTGTAACCTTTTCGAACTGTGAAAGGTGCCAGCTTTGTATCTCCTGTTTATCTTTAGACTAGGAATGATGCAAAACATCAGGTTCTTGTAACCTTGTTTGCTATATGATGTAGGCAATCCATGTAATGGTTCAGTGTTGTGTATATGCTTGTGACTTGTGAGCACAGAAAGTATTCATGAATTAATTTGGCATGTGCAATTTGAATTACTGAGTTGTCCTATCAAGAAGTATTAACATCAAAAGATAGTGCGATTTTAATTTCATTTCTCCCTTACAGTTTTCTCATGAACAAAAGTTGCTTCCAGGTCTGGGCTGGACTTATCCGTGTGACATGTGGAGTATTGGTTGTATACTTATGGAACTATGCACGGTGAGTTAGATATTTGATCAATTCAAGTTTGAACCTTTTGTCTTTTGCTATGGCAATCACAAACCTGGGATATAACCTCTTATAATTTCTGCGAAGGGTGAGGCATTGTTTCAAACACACGCCAATTTAGAACATTTAGCAATGATGGAGAGAGTTTTGGGATGTATTCCTCAACATATGGCTCGTAGGGCTATGTAAGTTTCTCAAAAAGTAGATGGCATTGTGTTGCGTTTTGCATGTTGATGCACATTAAATCTCGTGTAAATTGGATCCGATGCAGCCCAGGTGCCAAAAAATACTTTAGGAGAGGCTTCACACTCTACTGGCCAGAAGGAGCTGTTTCCAGAGAAAGTATTAGAGCTGTTAGGAGTCTTGACACCCTAAAGGTCAGATTCTTGTTCGGTGTTTCTCCATTTTCCTTGTGCTATACATAGTGCCCGTTTGACAACAGTTTTTTCAAGTAGTTGTTGCGTTTTGAAAAAGCTATTTACGGCTAACATTTAGTTGTTAGTTGTAGTTGTTTGACCCTAAGTATTAAAAAAAAATCCAAAACGTTACAGCTAATTGAAATAGTTGTTACCAAATTGGCGGTGTTTTCTCATCTCTGATGCCTTCTTAATCTGCAGAATATGGTATCACGTAATGTAGAAGGCTGCAGCGATTATCTTGTAGACTTGTTGCATGGTCTGTTGGAATTTGATCCAATTGAGCGTCTTACTGCGCACCAAGCTTTAAATCACCCATTCTTTAGGAACTCTGTTTAGGCAGTGTTTGTGAACCTGTATTCTTTTGCTGCTTATGATTGAGAATCGATAAGCTTTTTGTCCATTGTTTCATAAACTAGTTGACTATGCTTGTAATTCCTTGCGGCATCAAGCAGCCATATACAACCAGGTTTGTGATTTTCTTTACATCTTCATTTTGTTTTTGTACTGTCTCGTTGCTTTGTGACAGAATTAGGAACTTGAGATCGTTTCTTTCCCCGGTGATCATCTCCTTCCCAAGTGATGGATCTAAGATAGAAGGGCCAAGCGTATAAATCTTAATTAAGTTGATTTTGACCGAGATATAATAATTTGTGACTTTAAGGTGTTCTTAAGCATAAAGAGTTTCGACCTAGAGAGTTATGGCTCCTCTTTTTGCTGTCGCCATGGTTCCTCTTCCGGAGGGGTGGTGCATGTGTGCGTTTCCGGACGCCCCTGCAAAGGTCGTGCGGTTTTGGTCCGCTGTCGCCAACATGAAGCATCGATTTGATCCTTTGGTGAGTTTTCTTGGGCCCAATTCTCCCTCCAGATCGGACCTCTTTGTGGCGCCGATCTCGATTCGGTCATGGCCAGGACTTGCGGCTGCTTGGGCCACCCCTGACGAGCGTCGCTGCAAAGGCTGGCGGTTGAAGGTGCCTTGGCCTCGTTCGTTTTTTCTGGTGGCTACGCTATCATGTTCTCTGGCGGTTCCACGCAACAATTCCTATGAATTGTGCGCCCAGTCCCCTGCACCGGCCAGATTCATTCAACTTCATGGGCTGTACCCATCCAGCATGCGGTCAGCATCTTTGTGGCTGTCTCGGCTGTCGAATGCATGGAGGAAGCTCTTGGAAGTGAAGAGTGGCGCAACGAGGTTAGGCAAGTGCTCACCCTGTCTGGGGCAATGATGCCTCAGTTTCCGGATTGGTTGGGCAGTTGGTTTCTCCGATTAATCTGTTGTTGGTTAGGAACCTATAATCGATTAGTAATTTTTTTTAGAGCCTTTGCTAGTTTTGTCTTGGGTTTTACTCTTCAGGCACCTCTATTTTCTTTCTCTTTCAGATTGTTGGTTGTTGTGTCTCAGTGTGTTTGAACATGTAGGTGCTTTGCCGTGACAACTAAAATGGCTAGGGCTAGTGCTCTCTTCAGCCCACCATGGTGCGCCGTTACTATTCAATTTTTGGGCAATCAGGGGTACCGGGAGCCTGATACCAGATTCGTTTACCGTCATGATGGTCATGACCGTCGTTATGAGTTTGTTTTGTCTTTTGAGGTCAGTTTATGAGAGTCTAGCCTTAGTGGTTCTAGTTTTTCATTATATTACTATTTATGTGGTAGTTTCACCCGTTGATGGCTGATTTTGTTGTACCTTTAGGTACTTTAGTTCATCGTTATTGACTTATTTTGTAATGAGTTATCATTAATAAAATATGTTTTGCTCAACAAAAAAAAATGTGTGCTTAAGCACATCTAAAGAAGACTTTTTTTGAAAAAAAAAAAGTAACATTCGTTTTGACCCACTGCTATGCGTGTCTCTCTCCATCCCCCTAGCGTCGCAAACACTTGGTCTCAATTTTCCGACCGGTAGCAGTCGCGTTCGTCTCCATGGTGCTCCGGCTGCAAGTCCGGCTTCCTTGCGCTCTCATCGTTTCGTCCGTCCCTGCACAATGCGAACTCCTCTCGCCTTTCTGCCAATCGCTCCGCCTCTGTTTCCCATCGCCGGATCGTGTCCGGCTTCGGGATTGGTAGGCCTTGTCCAGTCGCATCCTCAGGCCGTCAAGGGTGCTCGGCGGTCCCATAGGCGGCGGGGCACCGTTTGGGCCGCTGGGGCCGATTCGGACGTTGCACGATGGCTACACCGACTTGGCTCCGCAGATCTCTCGGTGACTTTTTTGCTTTGATGGCCAGACGCTTCCACTGCCGGGCACTGTCGGCTGAAGTCTGGTCGGCGCCTCCACGGGCGGGGGTGGACTTGATTTCTTCAATTCAGAGCCCGGTTTGTTTGAATCCCAATTTTGTTGATATGCTTCCGCTTAATTTCTATAGTTTGCTTCAGGGAGGCTGGATTAAGGGATTTTTTGGGATGGTAAGGTTAATGTGGTTACTCTCATGGTTGGGAAGGGGAGCTGGTCATGCTGGATTTGGTGGGAGCGAGGTGTCATTGGATGGGGTAACAAATACTGGGGTATGCAAAGGGGCCCGGGTGGGGGCTCAAGTAGTGGTTACTCAGGAGGACAGTCAGGAACAGGCAAGGGGCGATTAGGCTCCCTGCCCGTCGGCTTGAGAAGGTTTAGTGCGGGTGAGGGGGGCTACGAGTCCGTTTTCCTCATTCAATATTTATCACGGGTTCGGTTTCACCGGTTAATAGACATGTGGTGTTGGTGTTGGTTGTTGATGACGATGGTAGTGTCATGGGTGTACTTGTTCTTTCCGGGTATTGTTACAGACGTCACGGGTAAACAGAGATTTTCTGACGAAGGTTCCTCGACGGTTAAATTCTGGTGGAACCAGGATTTTGTGTAATTAATGAACGGGACATGCAAAATGGTCATTTTTCAGTCCCGGAATGTAATTGAGGTCCATTTCCATGGAATTTCACAGTTTGAAGTTAGTAC
>JBBYHH010437970.1:0-11502 GCA_038382905.1 Daphne laureola
GATTTTAGTTTTTATCTGTCAACGAGGTCTTTTACTCCTTCTTACCGCTTTATCCAACGAGTCTTACTGAGGAAACGCGACTTGGGTGATAAATAAATAAAAATTTTAGACCACTTTTGAAAACCGATAGGCTTAGAAAGATTTAATTTTTTTTTTTAAATTCTGGGGTTGAAGTGACAAAAGTTGAAAAGTTTGGAGAGCAGAGAAGAATAGGAAATAATCATTTTAGGACTGTCTTGGTGGATTGATTAACGTTCTAGGACCGGAACAAGTTACGAAACTTAAAAGTAAGACTATTCTGAGATGAAAAGTTATTCTGGAATCAGAATAGGTCACAAAGTTAAAACTGATACCGGGCGGATTTTACCCCTTTAGGATTGGATAATATTTATGTTGTACGAACTATTAAGTTCTTTAAACTCCTCTACATATCCTTATTGAGTTTGATTCAAATTTGAGTAGTCTTTACCATTCCTTTTGGGCAGAGTTTGTTGAACTTGTCATAAAGTTTAATAAATGTCTACCGGGAACAAAACAAGTGTCTTATACACTTCACATATATGTTTCGTATCATGGGCAATTAAATGTATTTGAAGCAAGGTCAAAATTGTCACTTTGCTACTAGAGTAAACCAAAATAAAATGCAATCTCTCTTAGCTCCATTGGTAAATCAATATACACCAAGTATAGTTTTCTTCCTTTTCCCTCCATATAAAAAATGTCTGTTAGGGACAAAAGAATTGTCTATCGAGCATATAAGAAATGTTCCATAAATGTCTACTAGAAATGTAAGATCTCGTATTACTTTTCCTTTGAGAAGTTTGTACCAAAATCTTAAGGTAAAATGTACAAATCTAGCATTTACATTGCAAACATTTGCTAAATAGTACTCTATCAATTAAGTTTGTGCTTTCACAAATTTCCCTTAGACATGTACAAAATGTCTATCGGAAACTAAAAAAATGACAAGATGACTATTATTTTCTACTTGGAAGAAAGTTTCCAAATCAACAGCTTCAACGATCTCTTCTTTCCAGCTCAGAGAAGCAATTTCATAAATTTCATCTCACTTCTTTCACAAGTTTAATAACCCTATCAAAGTCAGGTTCATCCTTTCTAGTGGCTTCTAAAAATATCATCTGAGGAAGCCTCTTCCATGGTTTCCCTCACTTTTAGCTGCAAATAAACAATAGAACAATTGACTTCACTCACAACGCAGAGAAAAGCTAAATAGTAAGAACTTCTAAATTAGCAAGAAATGCATACAAATTCCATTAATTAGATGAAAAACATTGGTGCACCAAAAAAAATGTCTACTAGAACTTCTGAGCATATCAACCAGTATAAACGAAAATGTCTGCTAGAACTACATTACACAAATGAATTGAAATTTCAAGACCATGTTCTGAAAAGAACTTTTTCATAGTATATTTTAGCGATTTGAAGACTTCATGAATTGAAATTTCAAGACAATGTGGAACTACATATCCACATGAGTGAATTTGTTGTAAAGAGATATGACTCTCCATTGCTAAATGTTCGAACTTGAGCTTCAGTCATAACATGAAGTTTAGTTGACATAGTAGGGTAGACATAACGGATTTGCACAGTGGACATATCACAGTCATGATGGCAGTCGTTGATGCTCTTTTCTCTTCACTCCATGCTTGGCCTAATGTTGTGAACTCAATCAAAAAACTGGAATCGAATCACAGGTACAAAACAATTACCAGAAGTGTAAAAACCACATCATTAATAGATGTTGATAGCTGGAAATCGACAGTAGTTGCTCGCAATCGACGTTGGCTGCTCGTAATAGATGCAGATTTCTCGAAATCGGCTCGCAAGCAAAGCTCTATGTTCGAAAATGATGCTTGTTGCTTTTCGATCGATGCTTGCTGGTCACCATTTCTTACTTGCCAATCACCGACCGACACTTATTGCTCTGATCATTGTTGGACAAACACTGGTCGTCGATAGCCACTGGAAGCTTGCTTCTTTCCGATCGAAGGAGGTGTGTACATCGGTGGTGAGATTGGACGTAGGCGGAGGCCGTGGTGATGAAACTTTATCAACGGAGGTTTCTAGAGACCAGGAATCTAGAGATCTGATGCGATAAAGAATAAAATTAGAAGAGTAAGAGTCACACCATATCTAGAAAAAAAATTCTTGATTTCATCATTAGCGATATAGCAGAAGTTTTGACCGAATATGTATTTTACAATTTTATCATTTGTTCTTAACTCATTAATTTTTTCATATTTGTCCATAAGAGTTACAAAAAAATAATTATACCTGCACTATTCATTTAAAATTTAAAAAATATTTGAAAACTATTTTCTACCTATGTCAGCTGAATTGACCCTAAAGGAGTTAATAAGAGAGGGCAGATCAGTCCTTTCATTAACTAGGTGAAAATTCAAGAATAACACGGGTACACTTTTAGAGAGGGAAAATACACATATAGTCCTATATTTATACTACTTGTCCATTTCAGTACTGTAGGTGTTAGGCCTAATGGTTATAGCACTTAGCCTCTCTGAAATGAACTGAGTCCCTCCTATTAGAGAATCTGATACTGTAGCTGTAGAACCCTGATGCAGTAGAGCATCAGAGTTCACGTATGTTTAGGATTACTTGTGTAATAAGTAAACCAAGTACTAATAGGATTAGAAGTACTCTTTAGTTGTTTCCTGTTATGTTTAGAACTGATGTAACCCTATATAAGGGCATCCAAAATATTCAATAAAACGTCAAGTGTATTAAGTTCATTAGTCTAAACCTATCTTGCTCTTCTAAACCCTACACCTCCTGCTCAAGCTCAAGATCAAGCTCGAATCACACCAAATGAGCTGAACTTAACGAGCTATGAACCCGAGATGAATTGTAAACTCATTTATTAAACGAGTTTGAGGTTGAGCCTGAAAGGCTTATCTCGTGGTCGTAAAAATTCACGAACTTAAACCAATTAAACTTCTTGAGTCAAACGAGCCGATCATTTTGAATCGAACAATAATATTATAATTTTCGTTACACATTTAAGCATTATTATATATTTTTCGAGGCAAACAAGCCAAATATGTCAAACTTATCCAACTCAAGACCTACTAGTATCACACAAATTTTAGTCGATCGAGCTTTCAAATCGAACATGAATATATCACAAATAGAGTTGAAATAGCTATATACCAAGTTCAACAAACTCGAGTTGAATAAACGGTATTGAGCTCGAGCATTAGTCTAACAAGCTAAGGCTCAACTTGGCTCATTTATACCATCTGAGTTTAGCACTTCTGCTTCTCATACTTTAGTTGTGTTCTCTAACAGAAACGAAAAGGTATATGTTGCCCACCTTTCGCTGCGGATTTAGTATTATGTTGCGTGTACTATCAACTGAGAGAGAGGAGTGATAGCACTAAATAGTAGCTGCGTTTATATGCATTCCAGTAATGCATATGTTAATATGCAGTAAGCATATGCCTATTTGTTTTCTATTTATTACAACATTATTTTTGCATGTTAACAGACATGCATTAATGAAAGGCTTCATATTTTGTTGTTTGCTTGACATTAAGTAGAGACGATGAGTTGCTTAATGTTAGTCTTTGGTTCAAGCCACTGAAATTTAAAAGTCCTTATGGGATTGATGGCTTCAAAGGCTGAGAAGCAAGAATTCTTGGCCCATGTACAAAAGTACAAAAGTACAAAAGTGGTGGCCTACAGTGCAAGATGCAGGGAATATTTCATTAGTTTCAAAAGTTGAATTGTTAGGAAATGTTATCAAGCGAAATTTAAACATTTCAGCATCTAATTATAAACAAAAGGCCCAAATGCTTGTGCTAAGATCAAACAAAAAAATACAGGAAAGAATGAAGAATTTTTATCACATTGTAGCTCATTAAGAATTGAGTATTCTTGAAAAGCATGAAATGGGTTCATTTTGGTCCAGAACCACCGAGACAAACGGAAAATACATCAATTTCTAATCACATATTTTAGCCAATCATATTCTGGCCGACACCCCACTCATAAAAAATCAACATATTTTTAAAAAAAAAATTCAATATTCTCTCTATTTTTCTTTTTTAAAATTCAAAAAAATATCAAAAAAATATTAATTTTTTATAACTCAAACATATCCGGGGCCTTTTTTATTGCAACAACAAGAGATCCACATGGCAGAGTTTATTAAACCAATATTGGAAGTAAATCTAACGAAGAAACAAATGAGCAAAGTTGTAGCACATGTATGTGAGATGATGGATTGTGTATAGTAATTACTCCATTTGTACTTTTTTTTGAAACACTTTATTTTTGCACACTTATTTATGTGGTCTTTGAGTTTCCACTGATTCCTTCTCTGCTTCATCTTCTTCTCTCTCTCGTATCTTCTGTATCTTCTCCATGAAAAAACATTCCAAGCTTTCTTTTTACTCCAACCATTAAAAGAAAGGCAATTTGAGAAATGGAAAGAAGAAGAAAAAAGCGATAAGAAGAAAGAGACCCATTTATGGGTATTTTAGTGGTTGGCCACCTCTAGTTACTTATTCACCGCCACGAACACACCCTGTTTTTCTCATCTTCAGCCACAATTAATCTATGCGGTTGTTAGTTAAAATCTTAATAATCCAACATTAGTTGACTAATGTTTCGTTCTTCGGGTGTCATCATTTGTTCACTCATGACCTTAAACTAAATACAAACCCCGCTCTAGATAAGAATCAAGCAGGCGTAATAGGTTCCAAGTCCAATTCCAACATGTTTGAGGAAGGTTGAATTTATAGAGAGATTTGAGATTGATAAAATGCACAAGTGCAGAGATCTAGAGAAATACAAAGCAGAGGAGAGATGAAATTTGGGGTCTACTGAGTGAGATAAGCATGTGGAATTGGAGAGAGAAAAAAGTGGGTTGGGAGGGACGCATGTGAGAGAAGATGAAGTGGATGGGTAATAAGTTAAATTCAATGTTAAAAGATTGTTAAAAGGAAAAACGTTTTAAAAATTTAGGGATAATCTAAATAAGAAAGTATTTCAAAAAATTAGGGATGGAAGGAGTACATGTTTGTCGGTGAAGAGAAACCATAATGCATTTCGAGAGCCATAACTGATCCATTTCCTGTACACTCTTATTTCTATTGGTCCATCCGCATCTTTAAGTTTGAGAATTGCTAATTCTCTCGTAGTCCTATGAAGAAAAAATAAATAAATATATCTTTGAAGAATAGAAGAAATTAAAGAGTAAGACAAAAAAATGATTTATCAAATTTGTCACCACTATCCCCGTTTACATACGGTCCAGCGGGAAGCAGTCGCAGGGTCGGTGGGGACGGCGGTGAGCTAGACGATCCATACCTGCGTGGCGCAGCTAACCAGTGGGTAAATTCTCATTCAAGTCCCTGTAAACAACGCAGCAATAATAACACATACAAAAATTGAGCTCCGCTCAGACCAGATATCCAGAATGAAGGCTGCCTCCGACAAGCACTTCCAATAATATAAACATCCATAACGAGCATACAACATATATCCATACATACACAACTCCGAAAATATATTCCATTCCATGAACATCTTAAGTCTACATGATCATGCATGCTATACTACAGAGCGTACTACTCAGCTAATAGGCCAAAACGTACTAAGTGTAGTTGTCAGGTAGACAAGGATCCAACTGGATGCGCGAACAACTGCTGCTACTGCTAACTGTGCTACAAGTCGTAAATCAAATAACCGTTAGTAAAATTTCCAAGTATACTCAACGGTAAACTAATAAGCCAAAAACCCAATCCATACTACGCTATTGCCTCCCACAATACACAACCATTAAGGAGTTATTGTACCTGAGGTACAAAATACTATTGGCTGGGCAGAATTCTACTCTGCTGCCCCAGAACCTGAAGCTCCTAAAAATGCTAAAAGTAAGGGTGTGAGTTCCCGAAAGAACCCAGTAAAAGTGCAGATAGAAGTAACGGTTTTCTTCAAGCTTTTACCTGCAATGACAATGTGAGTGACAAACACAAATACATAATCAATAACAATAATCCATTCACCTGGCCGGTCGCCTGGCCTCCTGACCAACTTGTTTTCAGGGGTCAGGCGATTGCCTGCAAGGGAATCCGTTCGCCTGGCCGGTCGCCTGAACCACCTGAAACTTACCAAAATCCCCGTTCCATTACCAATACTCAACCAAAACACTCAAAACAATATCATCCAAAAATATAATTCATCAACACATCAAATTCACACAAGAAATAATAACCCAAACACAACTCAAATCCAGAACTAAACAATCGCAATCATTTACCTTAAACCT
The DNA here is from genome assembly GCA_038382905.1 of Daphne laureola. NCBI lineage: Eukaryota > Viridiplantae > Streptophyta > Magnoliopsida > Malvales > Thymelaeaceae > Daphne > Daphne laureola. The sequence goes on from JBBYHH010437970.1 coordinate 6,314, forward strand.
TGGTGACAAAATAACTTGTCCGTCTACCACTTTCATTGATGAATCTTTTCCGGATTAGGGTGGGTGTGACAATTCTCCCCCCCTTAAGACTCTTGGCCCTCCAAGAGTTCCTTCAGTCTTTGATATTCCTGAGGATAGCGGTCAATCATGTCTCTCTCTGTCTCCCAGGCTGCTTCTTGGTCAGAATTGTGTGACCATTGAACTTTGACCATGAGAATCAACTTGGTTCGCAACTTCCGAGTGTCCTTTGCTAGTAGCACGATTGACACCTCTTGATAAGATAAATCAGGTTCTAATTGCACTTCTTCCACTGGAATTGTCTGTATCGAGTCACTGATACACTTCTTTAGCATGCTTAAATGGAATACATTGTGTATCGCTGACATGCTCGGTGGTAGTGCTAACTGATAAGCTACTTTGCGAACACGTTCCAAAATCTTATAAGAGCCAACATATCTCGGTGCTAATTTGTATCTTCTCCCAAATCTGACTGTTCCCTTGATCGGTGCTACTTTTAATCATACTTGATCGCCCACTTTGAATTCTAAGTCACGACATTGCTTATTTATATATGAACTAGTACGATCATTCGCAGCTTTCAACCGTGCTTGAATTTTCTTTATCTTTTCTGTGGTATCTTCCGCAACTTCTGGTCCCAACTCAACCTTGTCCGATGCCTCGAACCAACAATGAGGTGTCATACATCTCCGACCATATAACGCTTCATACGTTGCCATCTTGATTGTACTTTGGTAACTATAGTTGTATGAGAACTCAATAAATGGCAAATGTAGGTCCCAATCACCTCCAAAGTCAATTGCACAACTTCTCAACATGTCATCCACAATCTGGATTACTCATTCCGACTACCCGTCAGTTTGAGGATGAAAAGTTGTGCTTAAATAAAGTCGTGTGCCGAATGCCTTATGAAACACATTCCAAAAATATGCGGTGAACCTTAGGTCTCGGTCTGATACAATAGAGTCCGGTACTCCATGTAATCGCACTATTTCCTTGATGTAAAGGCGAGCGAGCTTGTCTAAAGAATCCATCATCTTAATGGGTAAGAAATGAGCACATTTTGTTGAACGGTCCACAATAACCCATATTGCATCGTGACGCGCCCTAGTCGGGGGTAAATTGGTCAGAAAATCCATTGTCACATTGCCCCACTTACAAACGGGAATGAGTAGTGTTTGAAGTGTTCCTGCTGGTTTCTGGTGCTCAATCTTCACCCTTTGACAGGTTGTACATTTTGCTACGCATGTAGCTATGCACTTTTGCATACCCGGCCACCAAAAATGTGACCGTAGGTCATGGTACATTTTCTCGCTGCCCGAGTGAAAACTCAAACTGCTGTTGTGAGCTTCCTCCAGAATCTCGCTTCTGAGTGTCACATCATTAGGCACATATAGTCACCCTCTGAAGTACAGAAATCCTTGCCTGTACCCGAAGGATGGACGTATCGCACCTTTGTCCTCACCCGATGTCTGTCTTAAACTTGTATCCTTGGTCTGCATTTCTCGCACTCCATCCAACCAAGATGACTGAATCATCAAGGTACATATTTGTTCTTTCTCCCACATCTACCATCTATGCCACAACATCTTCAAATCCGCATCCTCTGCCCGATTCTCAGTATCTCTACCCTTAACCAGTCCCGTGTACATCCTGCTCAATGCATCAGCCACTGTATTTCTTTTCCCTGCAGTGTACTCGAGGCTACAATCGAAATCTTTCATATAGTCGAGCCACCTTTTTTGTCTCATATTCAGATCCTTTTGCCTGAACAGGTATTTCAAACTCTTATGATCGGTGAAGACCTAAAATTTATACCCAAGTAGGTAATGCCTCCATTACTTTAGGGCATAGATAACAGCAACCAGCTCCAAATCATGGGTGGGATAGTTCTGTTCATGTGATCGCAACTGTCGTGATCCATACGCAATCACCTGCTGATTCTGCATTAACACATAACCCAAACCTGTTCCAGATGCATCAGTATAGATCACATAGGGTTGGGTTGGGTCCGGCAGAACCAACACCGGTGCTTGGGTTAACCTTTTCTTCAATTCCTGAAAACTTCTCTCACAAGTTTCCGTCCAATCAAACGCCTGTCCTTTCTTTGTTAACCGAGTGAGTGGTGCGGCCAACACTGAAATGTTGGTACAAACTTACGGTAGTACCCAGCCAAACCCAAAAAGCTTCGGATATCCCTTACTGTCTGAGGCCGTCTCCACTCCTGAACTGCTCTAATTTTCTCAAGATCCACATAAATTCCTTGTCCACTGATGATATGTCCTAAGAAAACCAATTCTTGCTTCCAAAAATCGCACTTAGAGAACTTAGCATATAGCTGATTCTTCCACAATGTCTCTAGTACAATCCTTAAATGATCTTGGTAGGAATCTTCATCGGAGGAATAAACCAAGATATCATCGATGAAGACTACCAAAAAACTGTCCAAATAAGGATGAAATACCTCATTCATCAAGTTCATAAAGGCTGCGGGTGCATTCGTCAGCCCAAATGGCATGACAGTATACTCGTAGTGTCCATAACACGTGTGAAAGGCGGTCTTTGGAATATCCTCCTCCTTTACACATATCTGGAAATAACCCGACCTAAAGTGAATTTTGGTAAACACCTTCTCCATGAAGTCGGTCGAGCAAATCATCAATTCACGGTAACGAATACTTGTTTTTGATTGTCACCACATTCTGCCTCTGATAATCAACGCACAACCGTAGTGTCCCATCCTTTTTCTTCACAAACAACACTGGGGCTCCCCACGGTGATGTGCTCGGTCTTATATAGCCCATTTGCAATAACTCATCAAGTTGCTTCTTTAACTCATTCATCTCCACTATCTGCATTCGATAAGGAGGAATGGATATGGGGTAGTTCCAGCTTGTAGTACAATCTTGAATGTTACTTCCCGCTCCGGTGGCATTCCCGGTAGTTCTTCAGGAAAAACCTGCGGAAAGTATCTTATAATAGGTATTCTATCCAGTTCCATTTGCGTACCTGAGTCATTGAGTCTATAGTAGTTTTCTTCATCCCCCACAGGTATGCGATCCATCACTTGCAGTTCTCTACTCTTCCTCACAATTTCCATGTCTGCTAGCGCCGTAAGTGGTACAATCTATTCCGCAATCACCAAATGACGCTTGGCGCAATCAATGTGTATCGAATTCTTTGATAACCAATCCATGCCAAGAATAACGTCATACTCTGGTGTATTCAACACCAGCAAACTACTCAATATTTTGTGTCCGCCGATAGTTAGCATGCCATCCTTTACGATCTCATTACTAAACAGGAACTGACCTCTGGTGGTACGTACCAGGAATACATCCGGTAAGTGTACCACACACAATTGCAGAGTCTTTACACACCCTTGCGATACAATCGAAATGGATGCACCCGTATCAAATAACGCACGTACAGTAGTACCATTTAAAATTAAGGTACCTGCTAGTGCTCCTCTTTCCGTCCCTTGCTGTGCTCCTTGTTGTGCTTGTCCACCACATTTTATCTGGAAAACACGTCTCGGCCTTGCCTGCTGCTGCGCTGGTGGAGAGGGTTGTTGTCATGGTCCTTACGGTCTCAGACCGCCAAATTGTGCACCGCGCCCACGGGGCGCTTTCAACTGTCCTCTAGCTTATACTAGAGCTTCCTGCACTTGAGTTTGTGGGCAATCTTTCACCCAAAGCTCTGATGATCCGCACTTTAGGCACGCTCGAGCTTGTAGATAGCACACCGGGCTTGTATGGCTCCGGTTGTAGAATTGGAAAAACCACGCCTTCTCAGCTGGTGCCTTACCCTTGCCCTTGTCCATTTGATTCTTCCTGCCTGTTCTTCCACCACCTCTATTCGAACCTGAAAATCTTGTACCGGAGCCTCTGCCAAATGATTGCAGTGGTTGGGTCACAGCCCGTTTCTCCAAGCCCTCGTTTTCAACCTTCTGAGCCTTCTGCACCGCCTCATGGTATCTTGCGATGTCCAACGGTGCCATGTACTTCCGAATCTCAAACGTTAGTCCTCTCATAAACCTCTTCGCTTTATGTTCTTCGTCCGTTTGGTAGAATGGAACATATCTAACCAAACGTTCGAACTCCGTTTCATATTCTGCCACCGATTTATCTCCTTGCTCTAAGGAGTCAAACTCAAGCTGCATTCGATCTCTTGTAGCGTAACCAACCCATTTCTCATGAAACAATTAGGAGAATTCATCCCATGTCATCTCTGCATCTTGCCACCATTGGCACTCATGCTCTGCTCTCCTTGCGGCAACCGTAGTCTCCCACCAGTCAGAAGCCCAATCTCGGAGATAGAAAGTAGCCAGTGGTACCATCTCACTTGCAGGAAAACTGAGTTTCCCCAACAGCCGGTCCATGTCCTTGTACCAAGCCTCAACCACCTCTACTTCACCTTTGCCTGAAAACCTTGGAGGCTTGAAGCGTTCAAAGCGCTCCATCAACGTTAATTGGTCTGAGTCCGCTGAACTCTCTGACCGTAACCTCTGAATTCTAGGTACGTCCCCCCCAATGTAGACCTCTCTGGGTCGCACTCTCTGACGTCGGGGGCGTACATCTAGACCCGAATCACTTAGATCAGCAATATCCTCATCTTCGTTGACGTGAGCATCGTAATCCTCATCGTCAGAATCATCACCATCATCCACATTCATGCCTTCAGTATTAACTCCTTAGGGTTGCTCACCCAAGCTGGCTCCTGTCCAAGCATTATTGAGCAGCATTCGCATTTGCCCCAACACCTCTATCAGATTTTCTGGGTTAACACCCTATTATGGTGGGGGCTGTACCGGTACCTCTGTTCGCCAAACTACCCATCAGCTTTTCCTTACTTACCCGTCGGGGTAGGATCTTCTCCCCCACTCCCTGGGTTTAACCCTCGTTGACTACGACTGACAGGCATTTGCTAAAATGTCATAATTCAAACGTAGGCTTAGCACACAGTTCTAACAGTAGCAATATACCTATTAGCTCTATAGTATAGATGAAATGGAATGCATGACATATGATGCAAATTATCACACATAAATTCACATTAACATATCACGCAACAGACCACATAGACTTTCATACACTTAATACTTCCAATTGTTTTACCCGAGTGAAGCATGTCTAGAACAGCAGTCCCAAATTCCAATGCCCGATCCTGGC